>JAMKPZ010000627.1:0-56167 GCA_024699675.1 Amphibolis antarctica | reverse complement strand
CTCTCTCGAATGGAGGCTAGATCTCACCTCCTCCAGGGTAATAGAATCCCTACCAACAACACAAGACTACACAAAATTCTCAAATGACAAAGGCAAAGAACATAAGAGAATGAGCGCAGCATCCTCATCTTCAATGGTAACACCTATGTTTCTCAACTCCATGAGAAGTGCATTTAGCTGATCTAAATGCTGTTTCAGTGGTGTACTCTCCTTCATCTTCATAGAAAATAGTCTTTGTTTCAACAATAGTTTGTTTGTCAGTGACTTGATCATATAGAGTGACTCCAGTTTCTACCACAATCCCAAAGATGTACTCTCATCAGCAACTTCGATTATCACTTCATCTGACAGGCAAAGCAACATGGTAGAATGTGCTTTCTCCTCCTATTGAGCATATTCTATGGAATTCTTATCAAGATCTGACTCCTTATTCAATGGAGCCCAAATGCCTTGCTGTTTCAGTAATGCTCTCATCTTGATTTGCCACAGACTAAAGCCATTTTTCACACTGAATTTATCAATCTTCATTCCAGGAGTAGACATGATTTCAAGTGGGATATTCGACAAGCACACACAAATACAAATGAAGCAAGTATTCAACAAAAAACTTCCACCAAAAATTCAAATGGATTCAAGCCACAAGTGAGCCCAAAAAATCCAATCCGGTATCCAAGCACAGCGGATTAGAATGAGATTAGCACGTGTAGGAGGGAGAAAACATGAACGAAAGTCGAAATCACAGCTGGCAATGGCTTGGACGTGTGGCTAGGGTTCCAGGTGCGTCCAAACGCCCAAATCACAAATGCAAACAAGATTTACGTGGTTCCCCAACTTGGGTACGTTCACGGGTGTCTCTCCTTGGGTTCTTCACTATCTTCAAATGGTGGATTACAAGAGAAAGGGAAAGGGAAGAGTGGGTCGGCCGACGCACCAAGGGTTGGCTCGGCCTCCTCACACAAAGCTTCTCTTGTTACAAAAATGATCTCTCACAAAAACCCTAATTCCCTTTTGGGCATTTGGATGGCCTTATATAGTGGCTAATCATCCATGACAAAAATTCCCTTACAAACATAATAAGATTCAAGACATATTCAACAGTGAAGATTCCTAACGACGGTTGGCTCACCCAAGGCAGCTTCTGGTTAGAAAACCGGAGGTATAAGCCCAACTTTCCACTTTAAGGCAGCTTCTAATTAGAAAACCGGAGGTGTAAGCCCGACCTCTCCTTTCAAGGCGTCTTCTGGTTGAAAAACCGGGAGTATAAGTTCAACCCCTTCAAGGCATCTTCTGGTTAGGCAACTAGGAGTGCAAGTCCACACTACCATGGCAACTCTCGGTTAAGATACTGAGAGTATAAGTCTAGTTATCCCGATTTAGAGTGCATCCTCTCTAAACCTCTCAAGACTTTTCCTGACGCACCTTCCAAGAAAGTCTATTTCACAACGAGCGATGGATATTCACAAAGTGTGAAACCTCGCATTATTTATCACTCACGCATGGAGGGTCATTCAACCCTAGGACATCGATTTCCTTCCACCGAGGTCATACAACCTCGCCTAGGGAGGGGCATTCTATTGACCCCCATGCTTAAAAGGGCCTATCGGGCAGTCAATCGACCATCCGCCGGTATCTAACCCTGGCAGTCGGCTCCCCCAGACTCCCCCAGCAAAGTAGACATGCTCAACCCTTATTGGGTGGACAGCCAGCCAACCACCGGCACACCGGTAAAATACCCCAGTGGCCGACCTCTAACTCTCCCACCAACGTGCAGGTACGTTCGTCGACACGCCTAGCCAACTTTCGAGAAAAACACAAGGTTACTGGAGCCTTAGCCGACGCACCATCCTGGCTACCTGCCGCAGCTTATTCCCCTAAATCACCAACTAAATTCCTAGCGGACCCTGATCCCAACCAACCAGCATTTGGCTAACACACCGCAGCTGCCAGCTAGCCACTTGGGAAGGAAATTCGAATCAATTGGAAAGATACGGTGAGATTTAATCACTTAAATCTCGTAATCAATCAATCACACGGATTGCACGATTGAATCCTGATATACGCGAGGTTTCCATCCCGAGATCACCCGAAAAATGAAGGGGATTCCCTATATAAAGGGACCACCCGCTCCATTTCAAGGCATGGCTTTTTGGATGACTTGTTGGAGGTTCTGAAGGAGGAGAGCCTCGGAGCTCGGACGCCCTCTCACCGCACCGGAGTGAGGACTTCTGACCGCCACCGATGACCCCCCCTATAGGTAAGTTCCCTCATCCTCTACCATTGTACGTATGATTTAGCCTCATTTTTCCTGAGTCCCAACCATGCTGGACCTTCCCCACGCAAGGGAAAGGTCGGAGGACAAGCCCGAGTGTCATTCCTTTAGATACACTTCTGAAGGTACTAGCAACCTCCCTCTCGGCCGGGTGAATCCACCTAGTACAGTCGAGATCAGTTCGGTCGCGACCCCTTCATCGGGTCTTTTTACATGGAAACTCATGTTTTCTTATGTATTCTACGAATGCATCGTCGAGTTTTCCCGTCCTTTTCCTTTGAAATGACTAGCCATCGTCAGATGCACCATCTTTGCTTAGAGACGGCCATCTCCCTGAAGGTGTCCGCCTCTCCTATCTCTCAAGACTAGGTGTAGAAATCTCTACACCCAGAGGTTGAGGTGGAAAACTGGGTGAACATCTAGTCCCCGACTCGGATATCCAGTAGGCCGACGAATAGACCCACCAAACCTCTGGCCTTTCAGCTAGAAGTTCGTTGCGGGGGCTACGACGTCTATATTCGCGTTTTCATCTGTTTCTCACTTACCATGCTAGAAGAGGCAAAGCTGCCCTCCTAATGCCCCGGAAAGGCTTCCAGTATGAGGCCGTCGGCATGCATCAGTGTCGACGCTGGCCATCTAGGTGCACGAGCATGTACACCCCAACGGTTCCCTTTTACCGAGAGAGGCAAAGCTACCCTCCCAATGCCCTAGAAAGGTTTCCAGGATGAGGCCATCAGCATGCATCATTGCCGACGCCAGCCATCTAGGTGCACGAGCATATACACCCCGACGGTTCCCTTTCACTGGGAGGAGCAAAGCTGCCCTCCCGAACCCCTGGAAAGGCTTCCGGGATGAGGCCAACGGCATGCATCATTGCCGACACCAGCCGCTTGGGTGCACGAGCATGTACACCTCAACGGTTCCCCTTTTACCAAGAGGAGCAAAGCTGCCCTCCCAATGCCCTGGAAAGGCTTCCAGTATGAGGCCGTCAGCATGCATCATTGCCAACGCCATCCGTCTAGGTATACGAGCATGTACATCCCAACGGTTCCCTTTACTGGGAGGAGCAAAGCTGCCCTCCCAATGCCCTGGAAAGGCTTTCGGGATGAGGCCACCGGCATGCGTCTTTGCTGACGCCGGCCATCTAGGTGTACAAGCATGTACACCTCGATGGTTCTCAATTACCAGGGGAAGCAAAGTTGCTCCCCTGATCCCCTGGAAAGTCTTCCAGGATGAGGCCATGTTTGGCCGAGCTGACTATCGTGGTTTTCCGTTTTAGAGCCGAAGAGAGGCTGGGATTGCCCAGGCTGTCTGGGGGTGCCTAACACCTTCCCTAATAGTACCCTGAGCCCCGTATCCAGTTCTCTCATGTTTCGCATAGTGTTACACAATTTTACGTCATTCTTGCGATTTTATCATTTCAATGGTGGAAGGACACTTCCGTATCTGGTTTTCCTTGTTTTCTACCCAAAAATAAGGTGGCAACTCCGTTCAATGAGCCATCCACCCCACGTGGTGATGCGCTCCCAAAATCAACTTTCAATTCTCTGTACATCGGTCCATCCACCAGTAGAGCCAATGGAAACCCATGGGCTTCCGGGTGATAGCCGAATGAAAGAGAGGGTACACTCGTAGAGCTTCATTTTTTTCTAAAAATGCATATTTTAAAGTTTCTGGAAGTGGTTTCAATGCCAGAATAGGATGTTCTGAAGTTGAAGATTTGATGTTATTTTAAAATTTTTCCTTGTTTATGTCTATAATTTCTACTTGCTCGAGTAATTTCTCCTCCAAAATTTCTTCATTTGGTATTACATTCTCTTCATTTTTATCAATAACATGATCAAATTCCTCTACATCTAAATTTTCATCTATTTTAAAAGTTTTCATCAAATTAACTTTAAAATTTTTAAATTGGAGCTCTTTAAGATTTTTCTTAACTCTATTAAAGATATTCAATTCTAACTTTTGATCTCCTCAAGCTAATTCCATCTAACCATTTCTACAACCTATGCAAGCATTTGTTGTAGCTAGAAATGGCCTTCCTAAAAGAACTATAGCTTGATCTTGGATTCTATTTGAAGCATTTGTTTCCATTATAATAAAATCAACAAGGTAGACAAATTCCATAACCGTCACTAAAATATCTTCTACTTTACCTAAGGGTATTCTTATGGATTTATTTGCTATGTTCTAGTAGGTTTAATATTATCCAATTTTAATTTATTATAAACAAAGTTAGGCATAACATTGATTTCAGCTCCTAAGTCTATTAACACTATATTGAAATAGCAATCTCCTATATAACAAGAAATAACAGGAGTACCTACATCACTTAATTTTTGGGTAAAGGATTAATTAACAGTGAGCTCACTTCTTTAGCTAAAAATGTCTTTCTTAATATTTTCCTCCTATTCTTAGTACAAAGAGTTTTAAGATATTTAGCATAAGAAGGAACCTACCTAATAATCTCTAACAATGGAATATTGACTTTAACTTACTCAAATATTTTACTGATTTGTTCCAATTCTTGCTCCTTACCATTTTCCATTCTATGTGGAAATGGAAAATGATTTTCATTTGATAACTTACCTTCATTTTTAATGCATTTCTTAATATTACTGCTTTTAGCTTCTTTACTATGGTCGATTTCCTCCACTTCTACATCAAGTTTCTGTTGACCCCTTATACTTGGGGGTAAGTAGCAGATATCATGGATAGTCTGGGCCAAGCATTCGGCCCCTCACGATTTGGATTCAAGTAGTGTTATACTCTCGGGTACCAACTAGAACACCCCAGAAGTTTGGGCCATCTTCCGATAATATCAGTCGGAAGTTAGGCCTCCCAAGTGGAAGTCTTGTTTGGTCCTCCACCTCAAGTCCCTCGCTCAACAGACCTACTCCATTGAGCCATCTCTCATGCAACAAGTCGACATTGTTGTATCATCTCGCATAACAAATCGTCGAACGGTTGCTACCCAATTGATGGTTTCCATCTCCTAGATGGAACCACAACCATCTTTGATATCCATTTTACGAAAGTACCATTTTTTTTAATGTTCTTTTTATGGAACTTCCATCTTTTGCTCTTGGCTAACCATAAGGTAAAGGCCGTAGTGTTACGACCAACCGTGGAATAAAACTTGGGACTTTACAATTTAGCCTTCCGAGAGTAGGCCAGCTCCCAAACCCTAAGTGGTCACCACTGATGCACTTTCCAGTGGTACAAGCATGGCCCTTACTATTCTTGATACGTCTTCTAGGAGTATTACAACTGAGGGACCGAGTCCAAGGATAGACCGGTCGTCTAGAAGTAAGTAGGCAGATATCAGTCCTATATGGTGAAGATCTGGCCCCTCTAGCCACTCTTCATGTGCTTCAAAGGGGTACGAGATCATTACCTTAGTAGCTAACCAAACAGACGTAGATGTCTAAACTTTCATAGCAGAAATGATGGAATTCTAATAAATAGAGTAGAATTCTGCCCCTTTGCATCGATTGTTTCTGACGCGTTGGAGATCGCTACCATGGACTAACAAGAGTTGGCTTTCCATGGTAGATAAGTCAGAATTTTGACTAATATGATGGAATTCTGACCTAGAGTGTCAGCGTCCATCAATAATCCCAAAGGTCGTGAGTCCGATCGTCACCCAACCAACGTAACGTGTGCGACACTTAGCCTTCCAACGCTCGATGATCTGACTTTGTGAAACATCATGACCCTGGCCTATAAATAGACTCCCCTCTACCACTAGGGAGAGGCTCGACTCTTTGATTTGCTGTTGCTACTCAAGTGTCTAGGCCTCCTAGCACCCGACATTGACTACCCATTCCATCCGACTTCCGACTTTCGTCCACAACCGACCGTCTGTGCACAAGAGCTTGCCAACTTGGACTCTGGTTTAACCTTCCTATAGGTTAGTCCTCCTCTCCCCCCTTTCTGGGAAAGGGGGAGATGGCTCTTTTATTTTAAGTAATACCATCTCACCTAGTCGTCCATGGCTTCAACCAGGGAAACCCTTTCTTCTCTCAAGGATCACCCAAGATCCCCCCTCCCCTTCTTATCCCTCATGTATGTCACTCAGGATAAGGGAGATTTACCTTTAACGTTTCCCTTAGTAAGGATGTTTTCTTTGCTGTACCAGGCAAACGCTTAACTTGAGTGAAGTTTCGCTCCTAGCTTACAACCATGCATGCTGTTTTATGTTTTCAAAGTCCTATAGATACCATTTTCTTCAAGCTGGCTTTGTTTATCCATTTCTGCATGTATCGGTTTAGATGCACAGGTCTACATGTTGCGGGAAAAAACATGGAACTTGGTCTTTAGACATACCGATTCCAGTTAGCTGACCAGTAAGAAAGTCAATTGCCACCCCTATGCCGACCTAACTTACTTGACACCTTCACGTGTTTCACTTCTTTTTGGCCATTTTTATTTCTTTCACACCCTTGTCCGATCATGCGACTAGCTTCACATAGACAATTTTGTTTCGCTCTCTTATTTTGCAAGTGGAAGTCTGCCGAGGCCGACTGATTCCCCCATGTTTCCCTTTCTCTCTCTCTCTATGCCACCCCTTGATGCTAGCTTACGCATCATGGCTTGGGTAAGCGCTTCGAGATCAGACTCGGTCCTGAGTCCTCGTGCGGCCCCTCTGGTTGAACACCTACAATTCTGGAAGTATCCACCGGAACCCCAAAACGTTAATTCCTAGAGGTGAGACCCCTTCTATGTTTTTTCTCATTTATTTAGCTTAATACCCCAGGGTCAATGTAAACCACACCCCCTTTCCATTATTCTCCTAGTCAATCTTTCCAATTGACCTCCTCCATGGCTGGAACACCGAAGACAAGTCCCAGTTTTCTATTCCTAGTAACCCTTTTATAAGCCATTGAGAGGTTGGATTTTATCCAGACTAGTTGGGGGTGCCTAGCCCCTTCCCCACCAATACCTAGAGCTCATTATCCAATCTTTTGGACAGCAAACCCCCATGCTATATCTATCTCTTATTCTTTTAATCGAGATTTTTAGTCTTTGCTATGAAAGGTTATCCTTTCTTCATAGGTTTCCTTGTTTTCCCCTCAAAATAAGGTGGCAACTCCATTTTATTTATATTTTTTGACATTTTCCTAGAGTCCATTTTCTGCTCTCATTTGCCCGAGGATGGCGTTGGCCATCCATTGAGGGATTCACCTGAGAGGTGGTAACAATTTGTTTTCTAAATTAAATTCTACATCAATGTCTTCTTTATCTATAAAATTATCATTTCCTTTTACATTAACATTTTCTTTGTTATCACCTTCTTTAGGGCCTTCATAACTTATACCAAATCTTAATATAATACTTACATCTTTTGGTTCTTGTGAAATATTGTCTAGTTTAGAAAGATTAGAATTAGATGAATTCCTTATAAACAAGTCAATCGATCTTTGAATTTCATCTAGCTTCTCCATATGATTAAATGATGTTACATCACAACATTCAATTTCCTCAGTTACCTCTGTAAATTGAACATTATCTTTTACAAAATTAACCTCTTGATCAGTTTGATTTTCCATTGCTGTCAACAGATTTAAATAGTTAACATTTTCATATTCATTCAATGTTTTACTATCTTCTAATGTCTATAATGAGTTATCTATTTTGTCCTTTAATTGTTCTATTTTTAAAGATATGTTTTGCATATAATTTTGATCGTTCAACATATTATGATTGCGATTTGGATAGAAATTTCATATCTCTAAATTGTCATGATTCTCCCATAAGTTATAGTTGTCATTCCAGTTGTAATTATCTTGAGGACAAGTACTAAGTTTTTCTAAATTATGCTGAGAAGAGTATGCATTAAGTTCCATAGGTGAACAATCCTCTTGAACATAATTAGAATAATTATAATCCCCATAACTAGTTCCTGGAACAAACCTACAATTACCCTAGTATGAGTTATTTGAGTCCATTATGATTTTCAAAATTGCAACCCCAAAAAGTACTACACTACTCTAAAATAAAAATAAAGCACTCTGATAAAATTTACTAAAATAAGAACAAACAATTAATGCAAAGAAATTCTACTGCAATCCTAGTCACACCAAATTAACAAAAAGCTAGCACCAATTGAAAGAAATAAATCTCAGGCAATGGCGCCAAAAATTTGTTCAAACTTTTTGGAATAATTAATAATTAATATGCGTTTGATATATTTTAATTTCACTGCAAGTGCATGGGTTCAGATGTACTTAGTATGCAAGTACAAGTTTGTCCAAAGAGATTATCAGGTTGATACATTGTTAAATTTGTATGCTATAATTACTGAAACAATTAATATTAAAGCAATGTCATAGTTGCTCTATCTCGAATAGTTGCTAGGTTGTTCTTTAATTAATTCTCATAATCGTAATTTTCAAAGAAATTTCATTAAACTTAATTATGTCTTCACTTAAGCTATTTGGATTTAAAAGAGGCTCTTAATAAATTATCTGAATTTTTCACTTAAAGACCTAAGCAATTAGATTTTAATTCCAAATACTTAATCTATCTTAATTTTGAACTTAACCAATGACATTAGTCTGTGGTTAAACCACTTAAGCAACGGACTAACTCATTGGTTAAAGGGGTAAATTTGAATTTCGGATGAAATTAAGTCACGATTTCTAAAATTTATAAGAATTTCTCACTTCTGTTTTTGTCCTTTTTGCTTTAAGGAAACTACAAACAACACATAAAACAAACACATTTATAATTACTTGGAGAAATGAAATACCATTCAACAATACATAAAAATGTAATATCATTCAACCAAACATTAGAACACATATAATATATAATTAATGAAGAAAAGGAAAAGGAGAGAACACCTAATTATTCACTACAATTTTCACCCTTCGAAACTTGCTCAGGTCAAGCACTCATTTTGTTTTTACTTCCAACCCACCAGGTCGTCAAGCTAGTGAACTTTCCTTTCAACCTTGAATGATTTTCTGGGCGTCACTCCATATTTTCACCAAGGAACAAAGGAGGAAACAACTGGCACCAAGAGTCTTTCCTTCAAGAATACGCTCAAGTAGAGAAAAGAATAGCAAATACGCTAGGGAAAAGATAGAGGAAGAAGAGGTCATCAATCTCTTCTCGAGAAGAAATGAACGAGTGGAAGATGGAAGAAGGAGAAGGTGGAAGTATGTCTACGGACAGTGTTTGGACGAAGGAGGAGGGGAGAGGAGGCTTTTCATGGCTAAGGGACTTCTTTTATCGACTGAGGGAGTGGCAGTTCCTTGGTTAACAATTATCAAAGACGTGGTGCAACACCTTTATCTAGACGTGTAGGATTGTTCCATGCAAGCCCACTTCCATTCCTTGTCAATCCACATTCTGCATGATCGAACATTTGCAAAATTGAATTTCTCAACTCCAACTCTTACATGAATTTCCCTACAATTACTCATCAAAAATACCTTTCCATGAAGCAAGTCACATTACAGGAGAAATAATTCATTATATTTTATCATCCACTACAGTTGTATTTATCATTATATCAATAAAACTCATTGCACAAAAAAAGAAATACTCAAGTCCATTGGTAAACTGGATTACCAATGGAGTAAGTTCGTTGGTAAATGTCTTTACCCACAGACTTTGTAATTTAAATATGAATCATGATTTCTTCTGTGAGTTAACTAATTTACCAGTGAAAGTCGTCGGTCATCATTTCATCATTTTCTTTTCATTAAACAATCACTAACATATTCATATAAATAATTTTCACGACTTAAAACATAACTCATGCATCAATAAAGTGAATAAACATGCATAGTGCTTAAAAACATAGTTAACCTTTCAATCATCATTATCTAATGCAAAATTCTACTAGAACTTAATAAAATGCATGAATTAACATCTATGAAATACACACTTTTGAGTTTGAACACTTATCATTCTTTCTACTTCTTTTATTGCATTTTTCCTTTTTTTTTACTTATTTATTAGACAAACTAGCCACTCTCACATCATGGTAGGGACACAACTAGTATACTCATTCCCCATCATACTAGCACTTGTGAGAAATTTCAATATGACTTGTTCGATCGACTTGATTAAATGCTAAAATTAATGTATATATGAAGTGAATTTACTAGTAGGATGCTCAAACTAATTAATTTTTTTGTATGGAGAACTGTGAGGAATTTTCTCTCTATTATCCTTCAGATTTTCTTTCATTAATTGGCATGCAAGTTTCTTTTCAAATATTTCAATTATATATATATATATATATATATATGGGTGCCAATTCTCTAGTGGCACCACTAGAAAAACATTTCTAGTGGTGCCTACTTTAAGTTATGCATGAGTGGAAGAGCACTACACACTGTCAGTCATGCATATGTGGGAAGAGAGGTGACATCGCTGGAAGAGTGCATGGGTGGAGAGGGGAGGAGAGGTGTTGTTGGATTGTGCAGGTAGACAAGGAAAGCTTGGGCAGGTCACAAGCAAGAGGGTTTTCGATTTTTTTATTTGATTTTTTAGATGGTCCAAATTAAATCTGGATCATTCATATAAGACACCATTAAAGATGACACTCTAGTGGTGCTACTAGAATATTATCTTATGATGACACACACACCATAAGAGAGAGTGTGTGTGAGGGCACGACACATGCATTTAGTTCTTTTTTTTACACTCAGAGCTTTCAACAAAGTCAGGATGACCAATTAATTGTTGACTAACAATCACTAGCTTTCACATCCATGCAAATAGTTTGATTATATATATAAGGGTATCTATACATCGTTTCCTTCTAGATTTGTTTAAATTGTAGACACGCGGTTGTTGCGAAAAAATAAAAAGATGCAGTGCTTAATTGCTCTTGTTGACTTTCCCACCCATATCATACAAGATCGATCGATCACATGCATATAATTGTTTTAGCTATTAAGTGACATAAGCAAATTAAGTGTGGGCAACGCGTTCTGATCGTTGTCTGCTCTCAAACGTGACTGGCAACCACCTCCTAGACTAGTGGGAATGAATGGATAGCATACACCACAACGTATAGAGATGGGCACGCATTACGATTCCAACATATGCATCCAATTAATCTGACGGAATTGATTGTTACACTTCATCTGATTGATTAAGAATAAACAGTGATGCTCTCGCATTCTACATCGAAGTTCAAATGCCCCAAAACATATTATCTAATCTAACATGTAGATTTTATCACATTAAAACTAATTAATTAATGAGAAAGGACTCATTCTAAGTTCACCATGTTAAATTATTTCTTTCAATGTGTGACTATTTTATCAAACATGCCCTTGCAATTGTAAGTCTCTCATGGAGTTACCTTATAAGCATCTTATGTGTTACATGCGTGAACCTAACTCAAATACCATATGAGATTCACATCACTAAAATCAATAATTGGCTAGTGAAAAATATTTTACAAGTGATATAAAGGTTTAAAATTCACTCATCAATTTCAATGTGGAATTATGTTTTCTCAACATGCATTTACACTTGTAAGTTCTTCATTAAAGTATCTTACAAATATCTTACGTGTAGTATGTATATATAGATTAACTCTAACATCATGTAAATTTTAATTACTTCACTAAAATCAATTAACTAGTAAAAAAAGACTTACAAGTGTTACAATGATCTTAATTCTACTTATAAGATTGTTTTTTTAATACATTCACTTTCATGCTTGTGAGACATTTATTGAAATACCTTACAAATGTCTTACATATAATGTACATAGCTTAACTTTGATATCATGTGTACGTACATGTATAGACTTTGTGGAGGAAGATTACCTACGACAGCCACCGGATGCGAACAGGGTGGAGGAAGCCATGCATATATGCATCGATTGAAGGAAGAATGCCTTGGATGTATCATGCAACTTGTCACTCTGATGCTGGTGGGGGAGGCCATGGCCCATGGCTACAGCACGGTTCGAAAGCCACCATTAAATGCAAACAGTCCCTTCTGCGCGCGGGAATACACAAGGGTAAAAGCGTCCAAGTGTCCAGCCGACACAACAGCTTCAAGGTATGACACGAGAGGACTACGTCGACAGTGTGTGTATTAAATTTAGGACTGTAGAGGTGGTATCGATCAGATGTATAGGGGGAGAGAGAACATCACATCATTGCTTGGTGGAGTTAGTGTTGGAATTTTACAAGCTTCACCCGGAGTTCTTCCTCTTTCTACCAAGCAATGATGGAACAGTGTCGAAAGGTTGACGTGGGGTCGATCGGTGGTAACCCCACGGACGTCCGTATATGTTAATCTCACTTTTAATTCCTACCAAAGTGTGAACCGGCAATTTCAATTCCTTTAGTTCATTTTAGATTTTGAGTCTGTTTGTTTTTAAATCAGATAAAAATAAATTATTAAGAATTTATCTTTTAGTTATAATTGAATTAAATTGAATTGAATTTAATGAATAAATATTTGTGTATATTTAGAATTGAATAAAATTTAAAATTTTAATGTTTATACATATGAAATAATTAGAAAAAAATAATTTTATTTTTTATTTAAAAAAATAAAAAGTTAATATATTTTAAAATTTAATTATTAATTTTTTAAAAGATGTAAAATCTACAAAATATCCTATGAAAGGAGGCAAGTGGAGAGATTCTACTTAATTCACAATAAATGTTGGAATTGAATTCTAAACCTCTATTTTAAATGAATTTCGTCTAATTTCATAAATGAATTGAATTCCACTAAAGAAAATCGATATAAATATCTGAATTACTCTAATTCAATTCTCTTCAATTTCATTAGCACAAATCTCCCTTTGTCTTCCTTAATTAATTAGCTGTTGGAGATGGGCAATCCAGACGAGACTCAAAAATCATATTTTTCTCAAGGCTGAGACAGTGGCAGCAGTATTTTGTATTTAATCCATGCCAACTTACATTCTCTGTGGTTCGATCTGCAACAAGCAGCTTTACGTGTCTTGAAAAGCTGTACCCTGTTTTCACTAAATCAGTGAGGCCATGTCCTCCGCTTGCTTCTTCCACAAATGACTCGTTACTTTTGTAGGGAGCGGTGGTGATCGGCGAATCCCCACTTTTCTCTGTTTTTTACTCCAGTCAACTTGCTGAACCCAACCACCAAGTTGGTTCCGGGAGGACAACGTCCATGCATCGATAGATGACGTACACGTTACTTGATCAATTCACGGCGAACCGCGCACGGCCTCCGACGTGAACATCCGGTGAATTGTTTACGGCTTCCGACGTGAATGTGTGCGACTGTAAGGTGGAGTGGGCGACAGAAGATGGAGCCCAGACGGAGGCCGATCCCGATTGTTGTGAAAAAAAATTCGCCCGGCTCGACAACCAAACGAGGCTCGGGCTCTGCGCTTCCCAAGACCGCACGAGTGCGGGTGGGGAGGCACTTTCATTTCTAACGAAGCTACCGACCGGTGATTCAATAAATTAATGGCATCGGTTGATCTTACCAGGCCATTCACTCCGTCTGTTCAACGGCAGATGCATGTCCCCATGAACAACTTTTTCGAAAAATGATACGTCTACGACGTCTTGATTTTGAAAACCACCGTTGCCTCTGGTGGTCCAGATTCACACCGCCTGGAGTGAAGGATGGTGAAGAAAATCAAATAAACACAATAACCGAAGACGGCCGGTGTCCCAGTATATGTGTAGGTAGTACGTGGCCAAAGAGACCGTGAAGACTTTTCCCGACTCTTGTATTCGCGGAGGTAAACCAACACGTCTAATTTCGTGATAATTAACCAGACAGGAAGACAGCAACATGATGAGAGCATGAAAACTTTCAGTATTTAAAGAAGGAAAAGGATCAGCGCACTCCGGTTATTGTTTGTGTTTATAAAATTTACGAGAATTAAATTAAAATAAATTTAATTTTTATAAATTACTTATTTGTATTAGTGAAATTAAATTAAATTTATTTTTATCAATACTATTTACTCTTCAGACAGAAATAAAATTCAAATTCAGTCCAAATTATCTAAAATTTATCTAGCTCAAACTTTCTCACCTATTCTATTTAATCACAAGAATTTTAATTTATTATTCTATAAATATACAAATACTCGTGTAGAATTTATTTTCTTCCAATTCAATTCTACTTAAAATATATTTTTTTCAATTTATTATCAATAAATTCTAAGTATACAAACGCACCTAACTTTACGTGAATAGGGTATATAAATTCATATGTAGGCTACCTCATCTTACCCGGTTTAAATGTGGCTTGTGCTCGTATTTGTATGATAACGATGGTACAATGATGATGGTGCTCACAAAAAGTCAACATGCGGTAAATCATAAATGTATAAATAGAAAACTAAGGATTACACATGATATTAATGAACAATACTGAATTGAATAAAAATGAATTAACAAAAATTTATTTTTTTAATGAAATTAAATTAAATAAAAATAAATTTAATGTAAAAGTATTTATACATATCTTAAAATTGAATAAAATTAAAAAATGAACAATACTAAAATAAATGTCAATAAAATTGAATTTATTTTAATTTAATTTTCATAAATACAAACGTGATAAACGTAAGATTATGTTTGAAAATTATTCTTTAAATTTCAATTTCAACTTTATATAATTTTTCCCATCATTATAATTACACAAACTTCAACATAATAAACTCACATTACACTAATTACCACACAACTTCAACTTCGTTAATTTTACTACTCTTTAACTTCAATTTTAACTCTATTTATTTTACTTTCTCTCTCACTCCATTCAAACTCCTAAAACTAACTACTCTCAAACGTACCCATAGTTTTCCATGAAACACGAGCTTCTGCTAAATAGATGGGATATAAATTTTATGCACAAAATACCGATCAGCATGGGTTTTTTTAAGGAGCCCGATCGGGCGCAATCTAACTTTCACTGAAATCACGGGACCAGTTTCTAATATAACATTTAAATCATAATGAAACCACAACATTACTGGAATAGGTTTTGACAATAAAACAGTTACTTGAATTAACATTATCGCAATCACATTCATTAAAGCAAAACTGTGGTGGTATTCATTGCGACTCCAGGAAATTACATTCTGGCAATTATGAGTGAAGCGAACTCTTAAGGTGAAAGATATCTGCAAATAATGAATCGAGAAAAAGAAAACAAATCAAAGAAAAAAGATTCATGTTTTTATTAAAGAAATGAACGAATGAATAGCATACGCCCATGGTACGTTACGAACCTAGACTTTTCTGTACACCAGAGCGCAAGGACCAAAATTGATGAACTCTTAATCTCTTAAGGTCTTCTGCCAATTCCAAAATTTGTAAATTACTTCAGTTCCGTTGGCCAACTCCAAAGTGGAACCTCCTTGTCTGTCCGTCATTACGCGCATATTCCAGCCGTAATGGTCCTAATGGTGAATTTACACGGATGCCAAGCCCATATCCATACCCACTTCCAGGTTTCCCACGCGCTCCAGCAGGGTCCCCTGATTAATAACCACAAAAGAAAATTTTCCAGATGAGAATTCTTCTGATTAGAAATTATTCTAATTACTCGTACTTTTATACATTTTTGGATCCTACTCGCGTGCACCTTCATGATAGGCTTATAAGAATTTAAGAAACTATGTCAGGAAACTGGGTTTGGGGTTATCATCAAGGCATGCAAAACACTTGAGTTGGCTCAAGGAAAAAGGTCTACATGGTTTCAAGCAACTCATGTAGCATTATGTGATCCTTCTCCTAAATGGACACCATATGTTTTTGAGATAAAATAGCCGATTTGTTCATACCTGGAACCGATGAACCTGATCCAAGATCACTACCATAGTCCGCAAAAGCTACACCCTCTACGGGTCCAAACTACAAATATAAATCATATTGTGATGTCATGCAACACGAGATCTTCAAACAAATAAACATGGGCAGAAATAGACACGAATAAAATGCATCGAGTGATGTATGATGATAGATATTTTCCACGTGAATTACGCACCAAAAAGAAAACAAATAAATACAATGGGATGGAATGAACGATACAAAAAAAAGGAACGGATCTCAGATAAAGGTGCTTTCAGGAATTAATCATAAAAGAAGTAGATGAAACTTGAAATTCATTCAAGTTGATGAAGCTAATCAAAGAAGCATCTATGACAAAAAAAATTGCCCAAATCTACACCACACATCACTTGTTTACTTCCACTTAGAGCAAGTATTATCCTCAAAGATAAAATTGACAGAAGTCAATTGTATATTCTTCATTAAAATATAATTTCTAACTTTGAGATGGAATTATGTTTTCATTTTTACATGTTAATTGTTTTTTTTTTTGTATGAAATTCATAGAACTAAATTGTATATTCTTTTTCTTTTTGAAGCTGCATAACATAAGGTTTCTAAGAAAATGAATGAGAAGAAATACAAAGTTGAAACCTTCAAGAAAAGTTGAGTGAAGTGTCTAAATCCCAACCTACACGTAATTCTGATATCAAACAAAATCACAACAAATTTTTGGATTCAACAGACGAAAATAATGCTTGATGTATTATTGATTTGGTCCAAAACAAACAAATTACGCATCTTGTACATCCTTCTCAAAGTAGAAATTAAATCACCACACAAAAAATAGGAAATAACTGTTATATGAGATGGATACCTTGTGATCTCAGCTGGTGGAAGAAAAGGGCTAATTCATTCACTCTTGTTTGGTATAATTTAATTAATCCCTATTTCCCATTTGAAACTTGAAAGGGCCATCATGATTCCAAACAAGGCAGCAATCAATGCAATTGCACAACCTTAACTTCTCCATTGTTACATGATATGTAAACATGGTTCAACCTTCATACTACTCCAGGATAATTCATTAAGGTGACAGCAACAATCATATTCAGAATTAACAGGCTTCCAATATCTCAGTTTGATTTTCTAGCTCATATTATGTAATCGAGAAGTTCACTAATTGCATCAACATACATAAAACAATAGGAACACAAATCAAATAACAGCTTCTGTCGAAAAAAAGTTGATCGAAAATATTTGCTTTTAGAATACAAGAAATGGGTAGACATAAAATCTTATTCATAAGTAAACTTAAGGTTGCAATATATAAAGGCTATACAAAGAGGACATCCCACTTAAACAATGTAGAACTGTACTCACGATACACGAATAACCTAAATATATTATTTATTCTTAAGCTCCTTAAACTAGAACATCCAACTTACAACAAACTCAACAACTTAAATACAACAGATACATAAAGAAACATAAAGGGAATAGCAGCAAAGTAATCTAAGATAAGTCTAAGAACAAATCTCAAACGATAGTAAAGTAACCATCGAATAATGCACTCTAAGGTAATAGAATATATAGACAAATGTGACCTATCTTTGTAAAGTACATATATAGACGAGATTTACCCTCATGAATTTTTTTGTACTTTTTATTTTTTTCCCTTTTATTGCTCCCATCATTTTTTTAAAACATTTCTTTTTTATGTTGATTTCTTTCTTCTCTCCTGATTTTATACTCTTCTTTCTTTTTTTCACTTCTTCCCTTTTTTTCTTTTCTTCTCTTTTTCTCTCCCTTTTCTTTCCTTCATTCATTGCTTTCCTTTTTTTCTTTCTCTTCTCCTCAATTCTTCTTTTGCACCTATTCATCTCTGTTGTTTTTAAATACTTTTTTCTTTCTTCCTTTCTCTATTTCACTTATTTTTATTTTCTTTCCTTTCTTTTTAGAGTAAGTTTGTATTAAGGTGTGTTGCAAGTAGATTTATTCCCACATTGATTAAGCATTGTTTATGAATAAGATATATCAATCTTCCATCTACCTTCTTCTTATTTCTCCACATGGTATCAAAGCTTAGGTTTTAAGTGTCCAACTTAGAGAAAAACCTTAAATGAGAGGAGGAAACCTAGTTGTCCCAACTACTCTCAATCCATCAACTGCGTCCCTTTTCATCTTCCATCCATTTCTCTCTCCAAACCACCTTAATCTAGCTTTGGGAATCATCTTTCCATCTTCGGCTTCTCTATTGATTCTCCTCTCAATGCACTATCTGCTTTGCTGCCACGATGTCTTCGAGAGTCATCTCTCCATCTTTGGCTTCTTTATCACTACAAGAGGAGATGCCTTCTTTGCAATCTTTGGCTTCATCCATCCTTAGCATCTTCTCTCTCTACTTGGTATTCTATCACTCTGTGGAGGTGCTACACCGAGCAACACCATCTTTTCTCCATTTAATGCACTAATAACCAAAAATTTGTCCCTTTCTGGTGTGCAATGACCTTTCCAGCATCTCTATCTCTCACACACACTAGTGGATGCTCTCACACACACTAGTGGATGCTCTCACACATGCCCTTCTCTTTTCTCTCTATCACTTGTCAACCTCTCTCTTTTTCATGCCTCCATCACCTTCGTCTGCCATCACTACACCCATTAGGGTTGCAACCAAAAGGTTGCAAACGGAAAAAAAAAAAAAAGGTTGCAAAGGAAGGGGAGGAACGAAGATGGAGAATTAAAAAAAAAGGAGAAAAAACGAAAAGAAGGGGAGATGTAGAGCACATGCAAGTCTTAAAAAAGGAGTAGAAGTAAAAAAATGGTGGAAGTAAAAAAGCTAAAAATTAAAAAAATTAAAAATTATGAAAAGAAGAAAAAAATATAGAAAAATATTTACTATTCTATTATCAATTATCCAACAGTGTTTAGGGTTTATGAATATGTCACATTAAAAATCCATATTTTCTTCTAAAGCTTATGGAATACCTCATTAAAAATCCATAAGCTCTGTTAGGATCTATGGAACACCTCATTTTAAAAATCTACACTACTTTTAAGGTTTGTGAAACATCTCATATTAACAATTCACATTAAATCTCTTATTAGATTATTGATAAAAATTGTATTTATAGAAGCATGTGTAAAACTCTTAGTATATTTGCTTACACAACATTACACTACTTCTAAATTTCTATCTATCATGTATATCTTTTGTTTATTTTGTAATAATTTTTTTAATATATGAGTCAATTACAAGTTAGATGCTCCAAATTAAGGGAGAATGTTAAAGTATGTATTACAGTTTATGTTGTAAGTAGATTAAGTCTCACATTAGTTAAGCATTAATTATCCTCATATAACCTCTATATAAAGAGGTTTTATGTTTATGAATAAGATATATCAATCTTCCACCTATCTTCTTATTTTTCCACACTTCTCCATCTTCCCCATCACAATTCTTCTACAACAACTCATCCAACGAAAGGACAGAGCTACAACTCATCCTATGGCAAAGGCCAGCACATTAAAGGGAGAGAGTTTAGAACTTGCCAGGAAAACCATAGGTGAGGTTGCAACAGACATCGCAAACACGTTGGAGGTGATGATGACACCAACAGTTTTGAGAAAAGGCATTTGATGCAACCCAACTCTCAACTTTTCTGGCCTCCATCTGTGGCATTGCCAAACCACTTGGGCTTCGATCTCTCAAGCCTACTCCCCCGATGCTATGCATCAACATCACAAAGCCTAACATTTCAGCTTCCTTCTTGATGTTCCTGTTTACCTACAACTCTACAAGAGCTTGTAGTAAAGACCCATCTCTACTCTTCACCTAGTTCTAGATATTTGGGAAGTGCCAAATTCCAATTTTGTGGAAGTAGAGAGAGGGTTGGAGAGGGAGACCAAGTAGTGACAAAGTAGCAGTTGAGACAAACGTAGGGAAAAATGGTCTGGACGTGGGAGAAAGAAGGAAGACAATGACGCACTGGCCAATGGTGGTAGGTTGGGCAGCTATCAACAACAATAGTGGTTGGACAGAGAAGGTGGAGAGGAGGAAGTCAGATTTTGGTGTGGCAGACGATGGTGGTGGTTGAGAGGGGTGGTGGTTAAGGTTTTCCTCCTCCCAACCTAAATTTTTCATACTTCTTGATTCTCAAAACCTAAATGTTGATATGTTGAAATATAAAAAATGGGTAGAAGTAAAATCTTATTTATAAGCAAACATAAGTCTTCTATATATATAAAGACCACATAAAGGACAAATACCACTTAATCAATGTGAGACTAATAAACTCACAATACACAAATAACCTAATAATCATTTATTCTCGTATTCAAAAAATAGTACATTTAAGAAGCATGAATCAGAATTCAACAGGAGATCAGAAATCACAAAACTTATGTTCATGATTTATTTAGTTTATATTTTAGTATAGGAAACACAAGCAGAAGATATTCACCAGTAACCATGAAATAATTAATGCAGTATAACCATATAACAAGAAAATGAAAATGTGATGCTCACCAAGGGAAATGAAATTTCTCCACTTCCAACTACATAAGAGCGAGCAGATCCCACTGTACCTTCTTCGTAACCTCTGACACTGTTGATCCCACCAAGGACAAATGCTTCATGAGGGGAGAAATGACCCACCACATGGCCACCAGATAAGCTGAATCACAATATACATACAAGTAATCAATAATAACTTCGCCTCAAAACATCCAAAGTTCTGACAATGCATGAACTTCGTTTTTATAACCTATACAAAAATACTGAAAAAGCAACAGTGACAGTAGGACCATAGAGATACAGATCTTGGATGTCAACATTGACATATTTCATATTAAATATCTTAAGATTAACATTGTTCTTAAATAAGTGATAATGAAAACCCCAACAATAAATTAATACATAATTACAGACCTTAAAGCAACACGAGCTGGGCCAACTTCTACACCCTTCATTGCACGTGCATTGATACGACAGAAATACAACCAGTCAGGAAGAACAGGAATTCCTTGTTCAATATTAAATACAAACTGCAATAGAACGAGAAAGAAAAAGTATTGTTTTAGTTGAAACAATCAAGAATGGAATATATAGTGGAAAGAAAGTGTAGATCAAGATGGAAATCAACCACTGAGGACCCATGGCCGCCAGAACCTGTATAGACGGTCTCTACTTTGGCTAGAAGAGAATCATCATATTGATTGCCACTATTCATACAGAAAGTAAGAAAAAATCATTCACATAACTGCAAGTGACAAAAATGTGTATGCAATAATAAAAACATAAGAAAGTTGTATGAAATCCATTCGAAAGAACCTGGCTGTTAATGGGCATCCGTACAAATCTCTAATCATGGGATTACCTCTCCCATCACGGGCACCAGCATGCTGAGAAAAACAAAAACATAAATAATTAAATCTGAAGTTCAATCAAACATTGCACAAGTGCCCAAGAAAGTGAAGTGAATCTAGGTTTATGTTCTATGAAAATGGTGTAATGGGGTGTGAAAAGACATCACTCCAACAATCAAAACATTAGCTCATGGCAGCCTGGGTAGATTGCAAATAGACCTACCATTATAAAATAGCAAGAATCTAATGACTACATAAGTGCTATTCCAATTAATGTCTTCCAAAGTCCATGAAATCCTGGAATTGAAAAAAATTGCTCAGTTGTGGGAAGATGACATTTCAAAATTTCTTTCAAGACAATTTCACACTACAAGAAATAGAAACCCTTGCAAGGATTGGTGGATGATCTGTGCCATAAAAATATTCTTGTCCATAGAATACATGAGATTCTCTCATAGAGTGGGGATCTGACAAAGTAGAAACCTGAATAATGATTTTGCATGATGCATTGTGTAACCTTCGCAAAACCATGTACTATAAAGTGTAAATTGAAAAAGATGAGGAAAATGAAATCATCACCTAATCTAATTCTACGTGTTTGTGAATGTAGAATTAAATGGAAATAAATTAATGAAAATTCATTTTTCAATAGAAATATGAAAATTGAATTTAGTAGAAATGAATTTAATGTAAAGGTACTTATACACCTATCAGAATTGAACAAAATTGAAAATATAAGTATTTGTACATACACAAGAATTAAATAGAATTGAATTAAAAATAACTATTTTCAATTCCTAGTATTCAATATAAAATAAATATTTAATACACGTTTCTAAATATTTTTTATAATTTTTAATTGTAAATAATTAAAAAAAATATTTTGTCTTTAGAATTTAAGAAAAATTTATAATTATTATACACTTTCCATGTATTATGTCCATCACATGATCTTTCAATATTATTTTTATCCATGTATTATTTTATAAATACATATATTATTTTTCTTCTTCCACTTTTTCCCCTTTTTTCCTTTTATTTCATTTGTTCCTTCTCTTTTTTTTCCATTTTCCCCAACATTGGCAACTAACAACAAACCTCTATCCTCAAGTGTCGAAGAACAAAGATGGTGGCAAATGTGTCACTGGTTCGTGTGAGGGTTTCTTCTTGATGAAAGGCTTGAAAACAATGGTGGATGCATTGTCGGTTTAGGCAAGGGTTTCCACTCAAGGAAGGGCATAGAAATGATGGCAAATGCATTGCTAGTCTGGGTAAGGGTTTCCACGCAAGAAAGGCAAGCAAAGACAAATAGAGATGAATGATTTGATGGAGACATGCTTGAAGGAGGGGACAGAGACACAAGAGACAGAGAGGGCGAAGACAAATGGAGACATGAGGGAGAGGGTGCTCGCAAGGGAGAGGTGACCCACAAGGGAGACGATGGTCATGGACTATAGGCTACTGAAGGACGCGCTACCTTACACAATTCAAGTGGTCACAGGTGTTGAAATCCCTTAAATTCAGAGGGGGTCTCAACCTCCATTAATATACAAACAAGGGTTGAGAACACTCAACCCTTGATGTGGCACAAACGTTTGAATTAGATAGAATTAAATTCCTTAAAATTTAATTCCACCTAATCCCAACAGCTCAAAAACCCCTTAAGAGTAAATTGAGAAAAACCTATATTTAAGTATAAATAACTCCTAAGC
Source organism: Amphibolis antarctica (assembly GCA_024699675.1). NCBI lineage: Eukaryota > Viridiplantae > Streptophyta > Magnoliopsida > Alismatales > Cymodoceaceae > Amphibolis > Amphibolis antarctica. The sequence goes on along the minus strand of JAMKPZ010000627.1, from coordinate 33,044 downwards.
ATATAACACCATGATCCAACAAACATAAGCTCAAATAAATACTATAGGTACCTATAAGGAAAGTATTCAACAACTCATATGTTTGATTACTTGACCTTTCAAGTTATCTAGTTGGGTAATTTAAGTGTGTTTGCTAAAGTGAACCTCCATGTGAAAAAATATAAGAGATGAGAAAAATGGACCCATGTGGTCTATAGGATGAAATGGGATGAAAGGGATAAGGTTAGATAAGAAAACAATAGCTAAAATGGCTAGAGGATAGTATAGTCATGTACTCATTTTTCCATTCAAGTAAAGGGAAACAATCTAAAAGTGCCTATGTCCCAATCATGGTGTGTAATTGACTAACTTATTCACGTACTGAATAAGGTAAAAACCTAAGCCAATGCAGCAAGGTCAAACCATGAAGAAACATGGAACCAAATTATGCAAATACACCTTGGATTATGTAAAATGCATTAATGTTGGAAATGCTTACTTCCAATGTGTTTGAGTGTGTTGTCAGATGCTTGATCTATGGTTTGAATAAGTAGATGATGTGTTGTTCCTAAAATTTCATCAAGTTGTAATTTTCTAAGATATGTTTTGGCGATGTTTTCATGGGGAATGATCAAATAAAAATTTGGGTGCTTGTGGATAAGCCTAGCATGCAAAATCTTAGGGGTGGTAATATTTGGCTAGACAATAATGACTTTTGAAGATAAATGTTGCTTGGGGTAGGTTCTAATCTAAAGACACTAATTAATGCCATGAATTAATGGCTAACTAACTAATTAACGGCTTTATTACATATATGCTCATTCTAAGGCCCTAGTTTAATGCAAGTAGGAAGATCCAAGGTTTGTCTAAGGTGCGAAAAGGGGAGGCACACCAAAAGAAGCATCTCAAAATTAAGTCATTTCACATTACTTCAGACATTCAATAGATGCATGATCTTGCATTAATGATCATGAAATGTCAATAACAAAATTAAATTTACTTAGGTATTTTTTGTGTTTGGTTATTAGTATTATTATTATTATTATTATTATTCCTTTTTCTGCTTATTTTATGTTTATTTTTTATTTAATGTGTTTCATTCTAATTTTATTTGCTTAGGGAAAAGAAAATGGTGGCCAACCATGGGAATAACCCTAAGAGGCCCAAAGATTTATTATTAAAAGATTTTTATTGTTGCTTTAAGATGAGTGTCATTAAGGGTAAGGAAATAGGTCAAATTGATCTTGGAAAAGGAAATTGGATTTACGATCCAATGAGGAAAATAGATGAAAAACTTGATCCATAGGACTGAAATAGCGATGAGATAAGTGCATGCATAAAGCCTAATCTTACATGCAATAGATGCAAAATACAGTCCAAAGTGCATCCTTAAAAGTGAAAGAGGAGAAAATGATCCTTCAATGACCTCGTTGAAAAAGAGATTGTACATGCATTTTGATCCAAAAGACAAGATAAAGGAAAAAGAGAATGATGAATTTTAGAGGAAAGGGAAGATAGGAAAAGGATAGCCACAAGCAAATAATCATGTCTCATCCTTATGATGGACATGATTGATCTAAGAACAAATTATAATTAACTTTTTGGGAAACCATTGCTTCAGTTTGCAGAAATTTATTGGAATAGCTAATTTGGTTTTGACAAGATTGTAAATAGACGTCATGCATGGAATGTATGATCATACATGAACGCCAACATGAGTTTAATGACTTGATTTCAAACGATTTCAGCAATTAGATAAATAAAGCAAATGGAATGCAACTATGTATTTTGATTAATGATTGAGCATGTATTGAATAGACATGAATAAGTAAAAAATTAATAACATGGCAAGAACAACAATAGGCATGCAAAAAAGAGCAAGTGGTAGGCCGATTTCAAACAGTAGAGTCAAAACATCTATGTAGCAGTCTAAATCAAATAACTTTTGATCTAGAAATCTTATTCAAATGAAATCAAATGTGCTTTAAGGTAGACTCATAAGACAAAATAAGAAAAAAAAACCAACCAAATCAAACAACTAGATCTAAGGGGTGTCAGAATCTTCCAGAATTTGGGTCTTTATGCAGGATGGAAAGCAAAGCAAAGTTTTTTAATCATTCCCTCCTATAAATATTTAACATTCTAGGACTTTCTCACATCCTCCCTCTAAAAGTCCTAAACACTCGACCCCATTGCGACCAACAAACTCCCCTCTTCCGAGACAACTACTGCAGTGACGACTGCTCACCCTCTTCCACAAAGCTCCATCCCCCTTGCATGACGACCACTACGGCGATGACTGCTTGCCCTATTTTGCAACAAGCTCCCATGCCCATCCAGCTCCCCCCACTTCCATGCCCATCTACCACCCCCCACTTCCATGCCCATCTACCACCCCCCTTCTGTGACAACCACTCATGACAACAGAACGTGCCCCTCTTCCACAACTCTCCTTAGAAGATTTCAGAATGCAATCGCCTCTGCAACCTTGGTCTTCCACCACCTCAATGTCGCACCTTCTAATCCATTTCTACACAAATACCATAGTACCCATAGTTGTCCTCGCACTCCCTGCAATCCACCTTGTTTGATCTACTACACCATTTGAGTTGAAACCCTTCATGGTTTATGGAGCAACAACAACAGCAATAGAAGAAGAAGAAGAGTGGCATATTGCTAAAATTAATTTAATCCACCTAATCACTAAGTCACTTAATTAACCCACCAAGTCACTTAATTAACCCACCAAGTCACTTAATTAATCAACAAAATCTTGTAATCAATCATCTTAAATGAATCAACTCAATTAACTTAAAACACTCAAATTAATTAAACCACTTAAATCAATTTAATCACTAAAAACACTTAGCCCCTTAACTGATCAACTTAATCAATTAAATCATTTGAAGTTGTAAGTTCTAAGTGAAAACTAGAAGTCCAACCTTAGGATATTTGGAAGACTATAACTCGTCGCCCAAAGATTGATTCTAGCAATCATTGAACCATCTAAAAGCTAAACTCATGCTCTAAACATGGCTAAAAAAATAGAAGAATTTGACAATCAAATTACAAGTTATAAGGTGAAACAAAACAATGCATAGACAGAAAATATATAGTAAAACAGTTAATTGGAAACCAGTTAGCGACCAAAAGCTGACATCAATGTTCCTAAAGTGAAGGATGTTAGAATCGATTCCGACCACTAGAGGAAGGGTGAATAATGATATTTAAATTTTTTATAACTTTTATACAGATTCCAAACAAAATACGAAAGAAATAATGCAAGAATAATGAAAATGATGCGGAAATAAAACATAGATTTTTTAATAGTTCACCAACTAACTACGTTCACCCCCAAGCTTACAAAATTTGAGCCTAATCTAATCACTAATAAAAACTATTATAAACTAGTATTTAAGGTCGAACATCAAATCAACTACACCAAGAGTTTGTGATCGTACTTCCCAACTAACACAAAATAAGAGCCCATTTGTGCCCATAGAATTCATGAAAATTGAATTGAAATGAATTTAATTCCTATGAATCACTTATTTATGCTGACGGAATTGAATTCAATTCATTTTCGTCAATACTATTCACTCTTTAATTTAGTACAAAAATAAAATCTAAACTCATTAGGTATAAATTGTCTGAAATTCAATCAACTCAAATTTCCTCACCTGCTTTCATCTGACTGCCAAAATTTCTTATTCAATTCAATTTTAAGAAGTGTACAAACACCTCTACATTAAATTCATTTCCACTTAATTCAAATCCACTCAAGAAATGAATTATCGTTAATTCATTTCTAACAAATTCCACTTGCACAAACGCACCCTAAGAGTTTTAGGTCGAACTCTCCAATCAACAAAAGTTTAAAACTAAACTCATTATACCGATTGTTCTAAATATCTTAATTTATGGGATCATCTCTCTAATGGAATAATTTTCAAAAACTTTCCTAAGTATCAAATCAAAATCAAAAATTGTTATAATGATTTTTTGTCAAATTGTTATACCAATTTTCCAAGGAGTTAAGTCATGTGACCTAGTCAAATGAATAGTAAATCATTATAACGAATATGAAATTCATTATACCGATTTCAAGTATAACATTTTCTAAGTCAGTCTAGTGTAAAACATTGTAATGTTTCTAAATTTGTTACACCATTTTTGTCTATGAAGGTTTTAATAGGTATGGACTTAAGATCTAAGTGAGTGATTTATGCTAATGTCTAAACATTTTTTAGTGTACTTTTACTTGTGACTTTTCTTCATTGTCTTCATCTTTGAATCTTGGAATTCCTTTGGCTTTATGACTTCATGTGTAATGCCTTCATTCCTTCATGGTTTCTATCCTTCATGATTCTGTGTTTTAGTCTTTTGAGGCTTCATTCTCTTCATGTCAAAGTTGTTTCACATCATCAAAACTCATAAAGTGTAAGTTCTCAACAAATGGTATATACCTATCCACAAATGGTTGATGTTGAACTTTACCAGTCACACCCCACTTTGCTCAACAACAACTAGCAGAAGTTGTGCATCGGTGGTGGAGCACAAGCAACAACTGGTGGATGTGGTGTTCTGATGAAGCTTGGGAGGTGGTTAGTGTTGGGGGAAGACAAGAAAGCTTGATGCAAGCATTAAGATGTTTACCCAATTGCATTTATTTAAGAACACATCAAAGGGGAGTTAGTTCTTCACCATTTGTAAGTTTATTTTCGTTTATAATTGTGTAATTTAAGTCACTAAGTTGTGGTGAGAACTCACCAATTTGTTGTGAAGAGGCTCATCAATTGTAAGGAGGCAAACTTGACAAAATTGGTCAAGGCAATGAACTTAGTAGAATTGGCCAAAGGCAAACCTAGTGGAATTCACCGTGGAAGTAGACAATAGATTGTTAGCCTATAACAACATTGATCGATGTAAACAGTGGAGTCTTGGCTCATAATAACACCAAAATTAGTGTAGTCTAGTGGATTTGCTTGAGAAGTTTAAGGTGAACCACTAAAATCTTGTATGATGAAATTCATTTAATAATTATAAAATCACTATTCACCTTCTCTAGTGAAGTCTCTTGATCTTAAGACATTGATGCTAGATGAGCTCAATAAGAAGGTTGGATGTGTAGTGATAGACGTGGAGTGGGAACCACCCATTGCATGTGATCAAGCAATGGGGATGTGTAATGCAAAGAGCTCAAAACAAGGGTGGTCAAACACATTGAGTGGGTGCTTGCAAGGACTAGCGGTAGTTGGTCCATTAGGGAGATTAAGGTGCAATGGAGTAGATGACGAGGTGCTTTGCATGAAGGTTGTTTAGCAGAAGGTCAGACAAGCTATTGAAATTCAAGAGTTTGCACTTGGGCTAGAGTGGTGAAATGTGGGTGGCTCTACTGTGATAGGGGTGTGATGGCAACAAGACAGGAGATGCAGAGGGAAGTTGGGTTGTAGGGACAGTTTGATAGTGCAAAAGTTGCTGGAAGGGATACTTGTTAGCCCCTCATTTTTATACATGTCACATGCATGCTGTTTTATTTTTACATATTTGCCTACCTCTCCCAAGTTACTAGAGTGGTGATGGAGTGGTTGTAAGGCAACAGATGGTTGCAAATGCTAGATCACAATGGGTGCAAAAGTTACATCCTTAGTCATCAAGGGGGAGTTTGTGTCTTTAGAAAATATGAGAAATAATAGGAAATTGTGAAAAAATTAATTTATTATTCTCATCATTTCTTGTATTTTCTAAATGCACAAACTCCCCTTGGCAGTTGGTGGGTGTAAAGCAAGGGATGGTTGCAAGGTACAAGAGGATGGTGTGAGCACTTGACAGGTGCAAGGCTTGGGCTAGGATTGGTGGATTATAGTTATGAAGTTGGAAATAATATAGTTATAAGGAAATAAAATATATGGAAATTTGGATATACAATTGAAGTTCAATTGGAACCAATAACTTTTAAAGGGTGAATTGGAATGAATTGGGTATTGATAAAAAAGGCATATATGTTAGAAAGAAAAAAGGGAACTTTTGAGAAATTTCAATTTAAGGATGCTAAGATTTGGTATATGGAAGAGGAGTTTTTGGTTTTTATGTTAGGATCATTAAGATAATATTAGTTGAATATGAAGAAAGAAAATGAATAAGGAAGCACCATGTGGCCACACTAGGAGCACCAACATCAAAGGTCAACCCTCTAACGTAGGGTGTCTACACATTGCCACTCAAAAAAAGTAGAAGATAAATTAAATAGGAAATTGGTTTTTGTATGGCACATGGTAGGTAAGAAACCTGTAATTTTTGGAAATTCACTAGCTCACTGAAATTGCATCATTATGTGTAAAACATGCTTTAATTAATTTATGCAACTTGATATCTTGGCAATGCTATCAGTTCAACTGTAAGCATAGTGTTTTCGAACTTGTCATCTTTAATCAAAGGAAAATTTTTGTTTGCATTGCTAATGAGTTAAATTTGAGCCATGATTTAATAGTGAATCATCCCCAAAATCAACAAAAAGGGATTCCTAACAGACAATTACGCTTCTAGATAACATTATGCGTGAAATATTTGCAATGAAATACTAACACTATAGTAGAGAAAAACAAAACAAAACAACAGAGAGTTGAGAAATAATTTAACAAACTGCAACTTCAAAAATTTTAGGATGTACCTGTAAGATTATACCAGCAGTTCCACTCCACTTGGGTCTTAAAGGACGACTGTATTCAATTCCACCCGTCACTCGTTCAATTGTTACATTGACCCCACCAGATTGCTGATTTCCATGAACCAGGGTTCCTGGAGTCTTCGAATTCTAGTTGAAGAAGATAAATGAGCAAGATAACACAAACGTGTGCTTAATAATTGAAATTTTGAATCACCTGGGCAGTAAATGATCTAGATGTTCTCTTGTCATCTCCTTCAATCCACGGATCTGTATAATTTAAGCGATATATTGAATCCATTTGCCCACGCTCTAGTGAAAGGTTGAGTTTCTGGTTCCGGCCAAAAACGTTCCTATGGGAATATGCAAAGCTGCAATTCATAATTTAAAGCAGATTGTGAAATTGAATCCCAGGAAAGTGAAACCAGGGATGGAAAACACAGATAAAGATTGTCCAGGAGGGCAATCCAATGCATAAACCCACTTAACATCTATTCTAAGCATCTAGAAGAAAAATGAGATGTCAAGATGCTAGCATAAGCCAAATAGCCACACCTGTATTTCAAGATGCTAGCATAAGCCAAATAGCCACACCTGTATTTCATGTTAAAGCTAATTGATTTTTTGTCAAATCAAATACTGAAACTGTGCCAAGGGACTCGGTGAAAAATCCAATTCACAAACCTATTTACCATCTAATATCACTTTCAATTGGAAGAACACTAACAAGAGAACATTGCTGGTATAACGTGAATAAGCACAACATATATAGTACACTATCTTCATATAAATTGTAAAGTTCATTATATTTTCTCAAGATCACATATATAAAACTAATGACTAAGATCTCTTTTCATATAATAGAGAACTTATAGCCAATTTGATCATCTGGTAGTTTACAAATCATCTCAAAAAAAATTATTGTGATCTCTGGACACTCATAGCCAATTTGTCAAGATTCACCTGAAGATTAAGTTACTAAAGTTTACCTTCCAATCAAACCAGAAAGAGGTCCACTGACAATCCTGTGGGAGAAAACAAAACAAGAAAATAGCACTGCTGTAAAAAATGGAAAAAACGGCCGTTTAAACATTCTTCACCCAAATAAATTCTTTTGAAAAACAGTGAAATGGTTTGGAAAAAATCAAAAAACATTCATTTTCATTTAAACGGCCATTTTCCCTCTTTTGGCTATTTAAATGGCCGATTTTTTAAGATTTTTTAGATTTCATCTTTTGAGTTGGTTTCATTGATATAATTTCACTCTTTTGCTGCTACTATTGCTTTTTATACCTTTAATTGTAGTTTTATATATTTATTTATATCATCAATTTAAGTATTTATTCTTGAGTGACAATTAAACATAATAAAAATATGTTTTTCAAATTGTACTACATGTAACTGAATTATAGCTTATTTTATTCAATTATTTTGATGATTATGAAACTTCTTTATCAGTAATTATATTTATATTTATTCATTTTTATCTATACCAATTATTCATAAAATGCCCATTTAAACCCATCCCTTTTAAAAAGAATTTTAATTTTCAAGCCATATAATGTCCATTTTTGGTTTTTTAACGAAATCGCAAAATAGTTGAGCCAACAAATTGAGGCTATTCATAATGAAAGCCATCTGTATACTAGTATAACTCACCCACTTGAGATTCCACCACCAGCAGAAAATCCTCTGTTAACACGCTCAACAAGATTCATGATTAAATCAACCTTACGAGTATCTGCAAAGTAAAGGCAAATGATAATATAAATTACAACAGAAAGTTACATCATATGAGATTCAGAGATGGAGACTAAAGAAAAACAAAGCAATGATGATGGTGAAACAAACTACATATGATAATGAAATGTACTTGTGCCATCAGACAGGGCTGTTGTGGTCAGACAAGTATTTCTATTAGAGTGTTGCCAATTGAGTAGAGAAGAGAGAAAGAAGACAGGAAGAGTGAGAAAGAAACAAGGAGTTCAAGAAGGAATTTGCATTTTTGCAGGAAAAAATGTCTGACCACTTTGTGACCATGTCAGCCAATATGATCTACCCAAGCCCAAAGAAAATAACCTTTTGGACATGAACTTCCTACACAACTTTTTGACATGGACCCAAGCAATTTACCCACCAATGTCCTTACAACATGGGTAAAGTTTGACACATGTTGGCAGAAATTCAGAAACACATGTTGAAATTAAATTACATAATGTATGCATGCTAATCATTTCTACATAGCATGCTACATATGAAAGTTAAATACAAATGACAGCAAATCATTTTCAAGTTTTCTGATAATAAGGATGATTCCATAGCATGCTACTTATGAAAATTAAATACAAACGATAGCAAATCATTTTCAAGTTTTCTGATAACATTTTGCCTATAAGAGGAAATGCAAATTACCTCCAGTAGTTTGAGGAATGATGCTAACGTCCTCCATAATACCCATGGTTAATATAGTTTCTACATCTCTTCTACCCTGTAGCAAACTGTAGACCTACAAAACAACCAAGGTCAGTTTGCTGATAAGATTTGAATGAAGAAAGAGAACTTGTAAAGTTACCAAGATGGTGTGGTAACCATAAGATAACAGAAAGATCACAACACAGGGACTAAACCTACATACTTCTCAAAAAATTAAAAAAGTTTCCACTATTTCTGGTTTCTTTAAATAATATATGTTGTAATTTATGTAAGTCACAATAATGACACTCAAGAGAAACCAAAATCATGGCATTCTAAGAGAGTAAGCATCATTCACAAAAGTGATTTTGCATTTTAGAAAAAAGGAAATGAGAAAATGGAAGCAGATAGTACAATGTATGAGAAGTTATAGGCTTAGCACCATGATTGATACTGGGAGAAGTTATTAGACATTGCACAATGACAAACACTTGTAAGAACTTTTAACTAGCTACAAGTATCAGAGAAAAAAACAGAAAATGACACTTATGTATATCCTCAGAATGATCATCTTGGCATTTGTAGATTGCAGTCTTAACAAAGGATGCTGATCCAGCATGTAGGGAGAAATAAGGCCCTTTTTTTAGTTTTAAGATTTTTCAAGTTTCACGAAGAAAGAGAAAACAAGACTTATCAATGGAAAAGAACAAAAACAATAGAGAAAATTATAAGGTAAAACAACCCCACAGTTAGCTCAAACCATGCATTTTAGAAACATATAATTGAGTGAGATTGAAGATGATTCTCCTTAACTAAAAATATTACATAGCAATGCCCAGAACAAAGAATTTGACAGCAAAAGCAGTTATGACATGGTAAAAATTCATCCATTTGACAACTCACAGTTCACCTTTAACATTCATCAGATGACTTTGAATTTCTTAGGTGCTGAAGAAGAGTTACAAATAACACAGCTAATTTCTTTGAATCTGAAAGTTCCTTTAAACCTCAACATAGAACATATTCAACCATACATTTTTGTTTTTTGTTATTTAAAGCACCAATTGGTTGGCATAATCAGGCAGTCTCACCTATCAGGTGGGTTAATAGTAAGAAAAGAAACAAGTGCATTATCAAAAAGAATATAAGTTGAATGTATAAAAAATGAAAGCCTCTAGAAATATACAAAGAAGTATCAGAAGCTTTACTCTTTTGAGTGGATCATAACAAACACAAACGTCATCAAAACTGAGTTGAACAATCACTCAGACCAGTCCAACCATGGTCCAGCAAGTACACCTGTTCAAATCACCTAGTTGCACTGGTTTTACCGTCAAAAGGGGTGGATTGATCTGGCTAGGCAATTGGACCAGTAAAACCAGCCAATCTGACTAGTCCACTCTAATAAGGTAAAAGGACATGATTTCTTTTTTTTATATATAGTTAGGAGTCCCGCATGTGGAAGTTTTCTGCAGCAAGCAAACCATTGTGCCCCCTATCTGCCACTCTCCCCTCATGCATTCAAGGGTCCATTTGTAAAACCAGAAAAAGGAGAAAAGGAAAATACCAAAATTGAAAACCAGATTTTGTTGGTGTTTGTAGATTCAAAAAATGCAAAAGTTGAATCACATTTTCCCTGCATATAAAAGGATGGAAAGAACAAAATTTCCACCCCTCAACCCTCCAGAACTGACAAAAAACTCAAACTTCCATCCATGCTAGATTGTCTCTCCCATACGTGCTGAATCAATTTTCCTCCCCATGCATTGCAACACCTTCCTCTCTCCTGCACTGCACCATCTTCCTCCCCTGCATGCTTCAGCCTTCTTCCTCCCCCACATGCCACAACAATAATTCGGTTTCAAACCAAATCGGTCCTTCCACCTACAATCACAGTCCTCCCCTCCCACACAACCAAAGGTAGATCTGACATTGATGGGTTGGACGAAAGAGGAAAAATGTCAAGAAAAAAAATAAAAAAAGAAAACAAGAAAATAAAGGGAAAGGAAATAAAAATAAATAAATAAATGGGAAAATGAGAATGGGAATAATGAATGAAAAAGAAACAAATAAATAAAAGGGGAAAAGGGAGTAAAAAGAGGAAAAGAAGTAAAAGAAATTGAAATAGAAGAGAAAATATGTAATAAAATGCATGAGAACATTATATCTGCATGTTGTTACATACTCTCTTGTTACAAAGATCCTTAGTGAATAATGGATGTAACAAACATTTAACAAGTTGTAAAGAGATCCTTGGATCCTTATAGCAACATGTCTAACAAAGATCCTTAGTGAATAATGGATGTAACTTCTTGTAACAAGTTGGACATACAAATAAAATTAGGATCCATATAACAAAGAGAACAACAAGTTTACATACTTCAACTTGTTACAAAGATCCTTGAACATACTTATACCAAAACCCTTAGTGAATACATCTACAAGTTGTGATGATTTGGTATAAGGAATGCTAACAGTACCCCTTTCCACAAATTCTCAAAGATAATAGCATTCAACTTCAATATGGAAGGCATGATTAGTAGCAATGTAAAGAGAAGTTGAATTATCACAATGCATAATCATTAGTACTGGAACCACAAAACCAAGTTTTGTTAGGAGAAATTTCAACTACACCATCTCACTTTATGAGACAAATCTGTATTCTATTTTTGCACTTTATTTAGATACAACATTTTGCTTTTTGCTCCTCTAAGTGACTAGATTGCCACCCATATAAGTGCAATATTTGGAGGTTGATCTTCTATCCCCTTTATTACAAACATAACCTAAAGTCTAAATAAGCAACTACATTAAGATGTCCATGCTTGGAGTAGATCAACCCCTTTCTAGAATTACCTTTGATGTAGGATAAGACTCTTATTGCACCATGCAAACCCATTGGAGTAAGCAAACTCAATGTCCAAAAAGTATTAGGATTTTCCTATTTCTTTGAGAATGAAGGTTTTTGCTAAAAATTCTTTGGTGTTATGAATACCATCATCATCATCACCTATCAAAAGAATATCAAGGTAGAATGCCACACTTTCCCATGGAATTCTTCTTAATGAAAAAACAAATGGATCAATAGTACATCGACAAAATCTATGAAAAAGCATGCATGTGAGCTTTGTTTTAGGCCATAAATAGTTTTCTGCAATAGACAAACTTGATCCTCCCTTTAAGCAATGTACTCTGAAGGTAGCTTCATAAAAACTTGCTTCTTCAATTTTCATAAAGGAAAGCATTGCTAACATCCATTTGAGTAAAAGACCAACCACTATTGACAACAAGAGAGAGCAACACCCATATGAAGTTAAGACGAGCAACAAGTGAAAAAATTTATGCATAGTCAACCTCATTTGTCTGAGTAAAACCCTTAGCAGCAAGGCAAGCTTTATGGTGATCTATAGAGCCATTTGTCTTACGCTTGATGGTAAACACTCATCATTTACCAACCACAGGAGTATCAATTGAGCAAGGAACAAGTTGCCACGTGCCTCAAGTATTCAATGTCTACATTTCAATATCCATGGCTGTCTTCCAGTGGAGAAGATGAAGTGTCTCATCATGATTCTTAGGAATTGATTCTAAGCACAGGCTACTACACATTAATAATTTGTAAGGGCAATAGACTTATAGGATACAAAATAAGAAATAAGATGTTTGATGAAGTTACGAGTACTTTTGTGTAAGATTGATAGGTAAACTAGAAGAGGAGTGGGTTGGATCTCCTCACATGTTAGGTCACTTGGCTCCATGGATGGGTTAATAGTGAAGGTAGAAGAAGATGAAGTGAAATAGGAAGTATCCTCCAAGTGGACAATGTTGAAAGATATAAAGTAACAACACGTCTAAAGGTGGTAACAACAATACCCCTTTTGGGTAAAAAACAAAGACACACTTAATAGATCTAAAGGAAAGTTTATCAAGACCCTAAGTAAAATTTTTGACAAAGACCATACATCTAAACACTTTCAAGGGAAAAGCAATTCTTGATTAAGACAAAGACATTGGAAAGGAACATCTCCCCTTAAAGGTGCAAAATCTATGGCTAATGAGATAAACACAATAAAAAGAGCATCAAACCATCAATACCGAAGAAGGTTTATCTCAAACATCAAGGTGTAGGCAACATCAAGTAAATAACAATGTTTGTGCTCTACTATCTTATTCTAATGAAATGTACGAGGGCATGTAGTCAGATGTAAAACATCATGTTATTCACATAAAAAAGTAACATCGAAGTGAAAAAGCTTTAAGACATTATTAGTACAAAGAATTTTGAATCAAGCCAAACTAAATTTGAATTTCATTAAGTACCCAATACATGAACAAAGTGCTGATGATCTTTTAACAAATATAACTAGGAAAAAATCGTCAACAAAGACTACATAATAACAAAAGTGTAAAATAGATGTAACCCAAGAGGATCTCCAAATATCATAATGAACTAACTTAAACAACATTTTGACTATTGACAACTCACGAATCTTATAGGTAGCACAAAACTATTAACCAATAATACAAGACCGACAACTGAAAGGACAAAGACCTAAGGAAGAGCATTATGAAGCTTTCTAAGAGAGGGATGACTAAGACATCAATGCTACAACTTAGAAGAGTCACTAGAGAGTGCCATAGATGCAATTCCATGAGGCTTATCATCTTTAGCAAGCACATAAACTCCCTATCCACATTCCTGACTTAAACCATTTCTCCTCCTCATTAATAAATCATGCAAAGTACAATGAAAGGGGTAAAAGATTATAGAACAATAAAATTGTTTGATAATAGCACTAATAAATATCAAATTGGAAGGAAATTTAAAGATATAAAGAAAATCTTCAAGAGTTATGTTCTAGGAAAAAGATGTGGTGCCTTCACTCGAGATAGGACAACTACAACCATCAATTAAAGAGACAAAATGGATATTAGACATGTTTTGTAATCTAGTAAAAAGGGAAGAATTTCCAAGCATATGGTGAAGAGACTCCAAATTCAATAATCCAAAAATTAGTAGACGTAGTGTGCAAGGCAGATATAGTAGAGGAGATCATGTAGGCGACAATAGTAGATTCATTTTGTTAAGCACAAAAGAGTATATACTCATCATAATTAACCTGAGATATTTGAATAATGTGTGGAGGAGCACCATTTCCAATCATATCTTATATTAGATTCAACTGTACACTAACAGTATTAGCTAACAAAGGTTTAACCATATTAGCAATGAGTTGTGTCATCCACAAGTCCGTTGGAGTTTCCATAGCACTAGTCAAAGACAAGGAAGATGATGAAGTTGGGGATTGTTCGTCAAGTGTCCCATAGAAACCCTTGTTCAAAGAGAGGTGAACTAACTCTTGGAGCATGCATGCGAGAAACAAAGTCATCCTTAAGGCAATGCACAAGGAAGAAGAAGAGAGGAGGATGGGACGGGTGGGTGAGCACCAAAAATGCTGCCAAAAGAATTACTGATCCTTAGCATCTAAGACCATGTAGATTAGGGAGTAATCACCATTAGGGTTTCATTACTTACACAAGAGAGTATACATACAAATGTATATGGATCCCAAACATTCGATTACCCATTTACATTACTCGTCAACTCTAACAATTATAATAATGAATATAGTTGAAAAAAGTTTCTATAAATTTCTAGAATTTTGACAATTTTATTCATTTTTCTGTATTTTTGATATTTTTCGGTTTTTTAAAATTTTAAATTAATTAAAATGGATGAACACAATAAATAACGTATTTTACAATTTATACCTGGCCCTTCTTGGTTGTAAGTTGACGAAGTATAGTTTCTGGCTTTGTTTTCCCAGTTGTTGGCTCACCACTAAACATAAAGAAAGAATTACAAGATGTTTAAGTAAAAAAGGTAAGAAACACTTTTTGCAAACAATCCACAAAATTGCAATGTGTATTTGGTTACGTCTTTCTGTCAAGAAACTGCATTGAAATATTGTTGACCTCAGCCTCTGAAATTTCAAGCCTGAGAATTCCACCTGATAGGATGTCAATGTCTGAAACCTGTATTCACGATCAACAAGCATACAAGTTAGGACATAAGCCAAGTACAATATATGGCCCTAAATATTTAATTTTATTTGTAAATTAATTATAAATAGATAACAAAAAAGGACAGTCAACAACATGAATAATGGAGCACCAACCATGCCAAATAGTCCACGCTCTGTATACCATCCATTTAGAGAGCTAATGACTTCATCTATATGCCGTGCATTAATAATTTTTCCTGCATAACTTATCAACAAATTTTCACTGAAATAAAAAGCCTCTATATGGAGAACGAGGATGGAAAATGGAATGCCGAGAAAAAGGGCATTGTAACGTATCTTCCAATTTTTAAGGAACTGGTAAAGCTTATCAAAGAAGATACCATATCCATCTCGAAACGCGTCCTCCAAGACCTTTGATGGCAGAACATTTGCCCCTTCACATACCAATCCACGGAATTCTTGATTAGGCTCTACCTTGTACCAAAGGCCAGACTCGTTTTAGATAGTCTACCAAAACCAATAATTGCATAGAATCTTATGTATGATCCTTTATAGCTACCGAAATTCAAACACTATGCATCATTGGGATCAAGTACCTGGAACACGAGCTGTATGCCGTCCCTGGTATCAATAGCAACAGGCATGCAAGCGTAGAAATACCCGCTATCAATGATCCTCTGCACATCCTCCTGTACCTCCCTGACAGTCAACGCTGAATTCGGCTTGCAGGACTTAAGTGCGGCCGCGGCTTCAGCAGCGAGATCCACCCTTTCGAGGTCCTCCCCGTCCCTGTTCCTTATGAGCACCTCGCTGATCAGTACCCGTTCCTCGTCTTCCTTCCCGTGTCGCTTCCCGAGGTTGGGATCGGAGTCCTTCCGGGAGGAGACGGAGAGGGAGGTGGAGCAGAGGGGGAGCGGAGGGAGGCGGGCATGGTGGAAGAGGAAGCGGAGGACGGAGGCCTTGACGTTACGGAGTTGAGAAAGGAGGGGGGAAGGTGAGGAAGGGGAGAGGTTGATGGTGGAGGGGAGGAAGCGGACTCGGTCGTTGGTCGCCATTGCCGGCGATGGGGGCGAAGGGTTTGCAATTTCTTCCGGAGGTTGGCGGTGGGCAGGGGAACTTTCCCGTCGAGGTGAGATAGGGTTGACGTGGTGTGTGATATTCACCGTTTTATTATCTTTCTTTGTGTGAAATCCGGTTAGCAACCTGAATATCGTTTATTTTTCTTTATTTTTAATTTTTTAAAATATTTTTAATTTCATATAATATTTATATTCTTCAATTTATTTTTATATTATCAAAATCACTCATCTCTTTTCTTTTATTTTAAAATTATTCACTTAAAAGTTACCTTTTTCCACTTTTGAAGTATTCTTAGAGTAGGTCAATGAACAATCTCTAGATTAACAAGAATTTATTTCTTGATTAGAATTAAATTAAAGAAAAATAAATTTATTATTAAGATGAATTTATTAAGTATTTATGTATGATAAGAATTAAATTTAAAAAATGTTAAATATTTTTATTTTATTTTTAATTTAACTTTTTTTTACCATTGTATACTTTCCACGAAAGATAAAAATATACAATACCATTAAGTGAGCAACATAAACACTATATTAATAAAGTCAAGTATGTTATACAATATTAGAAATACTATAAGTACACTAAACATTGAAATATAAAATAATAGCAATCACATTATCCTATTATTTTACATTTTTCTTGTAATTCATAATCTATCTATAACTCATTTCCTTTAATCTTATCCAAATTCACTACCAAGAACATTTGTTTCCATTACTTCAAACTCTTCAGCTTTATGTAAATCTTTACTATTACTTAATTCATTTTTCATATATTCAAATGAATCTTTTTTGCTTGCTCTACAAATAAAATTACGGAGTAAACAACGTGCTATAACTATTTTAGCTTAGTCTAAAATGAAAATGTCATGTAATCGTGTAAAATTGCAAAATGATACCTAAATGTTCGTTCAATTACTATTCTCAATTGTGAAATTGAAGTTCTCAACTACATTTGTTGTTAGTCAATTAGAATCATATTCTAAAATGTGATATCGAAAAAATAAATAAATTCAAGTCTATTTGAATAATCTGCATCTACTAAACAATATTTGCCTACACAAAGAACTCAATTTCAATACATCATGTCAAGTACATAATGGTATGAATCAATAAATTCCCTAACTTAATATTCATTAGTGACATACCTATAGGTATTTTAAGACCATTACACTGACTTACTGCATCTTGTAATATTCAAACATCCTTCTCACCTACTAAGTACATAAGTAATTTTCATGTCAAAATTACATGTAGCTAAAATATTAAAATCATATAATTAGTCATACTTAGATGATTAAAATCAACTATAACGAAACATTGAAATCTCAAAAAATGTCATGTGACTAAACTCAATTACTGTTTAATTACCGTCAAGTCAAACCCTATGACTATAGGAAGTTAAAGCTGCACAATCATCACTAATATATTGGATATAGAATTCCTAACATATTTCAAGATAAAAAATGGGTAAAATTAAAAGTTAAAATAATTGTTACAAATGTACTTATACAAGGGTTTGTACACACAAAATTTTGAAAATTGAAAATTTAAAAAAAAAAGATTTTTAGTCATTTTTGCATGTTGTTAATTCTAAAACTTTTGAAAAAAATTTGATGAAAAAAAGAAAATTTTTCTCATTTACACATCTCTCCCCTTCAAAAATTCTACCTCATTTCTAGAAAAATTAAGTCGCAAGTTCACAATTTGTCTTTGTCGAAGCCACTGTTCCGTTGTAGTCGCTTTTCCACCACAGCCACTCATCTGTTTGTAGTTCGCCACAAGCTACTTTTCGCCACTGCCCCCTCACCATGAATGACTCTCCACAAGTATAAAAAGTGTCACGTTCCTCGTTGCCACTCTCTGATTTTAATAAATTTGAAGATGTCATTTTTTGAGTTTTTCTGTACGCTACTCTTCTATGATCTATTCCCTATTTTTATTTATGTTTAACCTATTCAGATAATGCATATCTTCTTCACAAGTGATAAAATGCGTGAAGACATTGCAACAACAATGTAGGATAGGAAAATTTTATAAATTGTTGTATTGAATGTATGTGTCAACTTTATTTAATTTATATCAAAGATATACTAGTTAAACAATTGAATATTTAATTTTGAATATTGCAATTTATTTTTTTAAGCTATTAACCATGTAGGTGAAATTTATATGAAAATTTTCTTTAATTTCTCATAGCTACACAAACAAGTTTATGATTTTTTGGATTTTCCATTGGGTACACAAACGGCCTTTGTAAATTTTCTTTTTCGTAAATTTCACTTTTCTTTCTATTTTCCTTTTCCTTAATTTTTGAAATTAATACACAAATAGACTCATAATGTCACCAAAGTACCATAGTGATGGGATGAGGCAACTTGCTGCCTAGGCAAATAGCCAATGAATTATAGATGTAGATTTCTTTTTCCATGTATGAATGCATATGTATGTGTGTATTCAGATTTAATTATAAAATCTAATAGATAATAATAATAAATTATCAACAAACAAATTAAGTGCTTGCCTAAGCTAATTATTGAATTAAAAAAGTTATCAACATATTAGTATTTTTAATAACAAACCAAGCAAGTATATTAAAAGTTTGATGACAAAAGAACTAACAAAAACCTTATATTCACAAGAGTAATCATGTATTCATTTTAAATGTCAATCCATCATAAATTCCACATGTGACAAAAGTTTGATGATTTTCCTACTTATAAAAGAGAATATTGTAAATAACCTAAAATACCGTAAAACAAAATATTAATCCCTAAAATACTATACATCAAATAACCCTAAATAATATTGTAAATAACCTAATAATACTGTAATGTTGTAAATAACCCTAATAATACTTTAAATAACCTTCTAAATAATACTGTAAAATCCTAAATACACCAAATAATACACAATATTATATGCATGCATTGAAATAATAGTATACACTAAATGATACTTGAGAAATGAGGCGAAGGATAGATGTTTAACAAAGATGTGGTGAGAACTGTTAGGATCAATCACAGCCACTAGAAGAGAGGTGAATAGAAGTTTTTCAAATTTCAAATGATTTTCGTACCAATTTAACTAAAAATACAAAATAAACGAAATACGAATGATGAAAACGATGTAGAGGTGAAATGAATAATACGATATGAAATTGAACACGAATTTCGAAACAAAATGACATGTGAATAGTTGATTCAATGTGAAAACAATAATGAGAGTACGGAAATAAAGTACACAGAAATTTTTAGGTGGTTCATCAACTGGCTACATCTAGCCTTAAGCTTAAGAAGCTTGAGTCTAGTCTAATTACTATTAAAACTATTACAAACCATGTGTTTAAGGTCGAACACCAACAAACTACAACAAGAGTTTGTAGTCGCACCCTCCAACCAATCAACTGAGGAGTTTGTAGTCGCACTCCCCAACTAACCAAGGATTTAGATCGAACCCTCTAACCAACCAAGGATTTAGGTCGAATCCTTCAACCAACAAGAGTTTAAGATCAAACTCTTCAACCGACAAGAGTTTAAAGTCAAACTCTTCATCTCACCACTTCAAAAGGAGTACTCACGTGTGTTTAGGTCGAACATGTTAGGGCTGCAAGGAGTGGAAACGATCTTTCGCCAAAAAGCAAGTGGTAGTCAGGTCCACGAGGTGGCAGTCGTGTTGGAGCAACCAGGTGTCCATGTGTTAAGCTGTAGGAGTGAAGGGTTAGGCTTCTGCCAGAAGACAGGCGGCTACCGAGGTCACAAGGCGACAGCCAAGTATCGGGCATCTAGTGTTGCACAGAAGTCAGGAACGAGAGCGAAGAACCTTATCCTTACGGCATTAAGTCTATGGCTTAAGTTTACAACCGTAAGTATACGGCCTTAAGTCTATGGACTAGCATAGAGCTATGAGAGGGTGGGAGCCGAAGACCATTGGAGTGGGAGTATGACCCGACCGACCAAGCGGTAGCCAGCCTAGAAGAATAGGCAGCCGGGTCAACCCAGCGACAACCAGCTAAAGGATAGGTGTGGCCAGAGATGGATTGCAGGCGACTGCAGGTCTGGCAGTCGGGTGTGTTCATGTGGCTATTGGGTGGTGATATGTTCAAGGGTTTGTTTCTTTAGGGTTTCCCTATATATAGGGTGTAATGTGTGACTCCATAAAAATGCTATTGCAAGAGAGAGAAGACTACTGTAACAGAGAAGAAAGTGTCAACGCAAGTGGGAGATATCAAAAGATCAATTAGTGTGGTTGATTATTGGCGACACGAAGAATGAAAGAGAATCAACACCTCGTGGAGTAGGCTATTCCATCGAACTATGTAAATCTTTGCATCTTATTCTTCCTTCTTCTTCCTTCCTTCTACCAATACATTACTAAGAGAGAGAGAGAGCTTGTGTTCCGTCGTCGGTAGACAACCCAAGGAGATGTGCATTGTTGGGATGCGTATGGGTTGAGGAGTGTCATGCAACCATGTCGTGGCACGTGGAAAGATGATCATTTTCCCAACAATTAGTATCAGAGCTTCCAGGTCGAGTGAGAGCATTGTTGGAGAATACAAAGTAAGTTCATAGTTACAGGTGGAGGTGTTGGCTACCAGGCAGAACCAACCGACAGCCAGGTGAGCAAAGCAACGTTCGGAGAAGAGTGTCGTGTGCAGTAGGTGGTCATCAGGAGCAAATGACATCTAGTAGGAGAAGTGACAACCGGCTATAGGGAAGCGGCAACCGGAGTGTTCCATCCAGAATCTCGAAAAAAAAAGTCAGTGATGGCAGAAGAGAGGAAGTACGAGGTCGACAAGTTCGATGAAAAGGACTTCAGGTTTTGGAAAATGCAAATGGAGGATAGTCTGTACTAGAAGGATCTCCATCAGCCATTGTCGAGATAGAAATCAGAGAAAATGGAGTAGGAGAAGTGGGAGCTTTTAAATAGAAAAGCTCTGGGGCTAATCAGATTTTCACTAGTAAGGAACGTGTTGTTTAACATTGTCAAGGAAACCATGATGGCTGGAATCATGCAGGCCTTGTCCAACACGTACGAGAAGCCGATAACTTCCAACAAGATTTTCTTCATGCGTAGACTCTTCAACATGAAGATGTGGGGGGGAACATCGACAGCTGATCATGTGAATGAACTTAACACAATCCTAACCCAACTAGATTCATTGGAGATCATGTTTGATGACGAGGTGCGGGCGTTGATCTTGTTGTCGTCGTTGATGAAAGCTGGTCAGCGATGGTAACTTCCATGAGTAACTCTTTGGGACACGAAAGGTTGGATATGGGGCAAGTGACAAATTTGGTGTTAAACGAGGATATTTGCTGGAAGAGTAGTGGAGATGCATCAACATTAGTACTTAGCATGGAGAGCAGTGGATGGAGCCAGTCCAAGGGCCATAGATCCAGCTACCAGCAAAAAGAACGTGGCAGGAGCAAAAGCCGTGCGAAAATCAAGTGCTTGAACTATGAGAAGTTCAAACACTTCCGATCGAAGTACCCAGAACCCAAGAGGGCGGACGTGGATGCTGCCAAGGGAGCTGGGGAAAATGCATTGGTAGACAATGCAAGTGATGCCTTGATTTGCTGTGTCGACACATGGGTGATGGACTCAGGTGCAGAAGGTTAGCTTCTCAAGGGCGACACACGGTCCAGAGCCGGGTAAGCTAGACTTGGTGCACACAGACGTGTGGGGGCTAGCACTAGTATGTTCCTTAGGCGACTCCTTGTATTATGTCACATTTATCGATGACAGTACCCGGAAGGTCTGCGTGCGCTTTCTCACGCACAAGTCAGAGGTTTTCCAAGCTTTCAAGAAGTGGAAGGTTGAAGTGGAAAACCAGACAAAGAGAAAGGTGAAGTGCATCAGATCAGACAACGGAGGAGAGTATGACAGTAGAGAGTTCATCGACTTCTGTGAGATAGAAGGAGTCAAAAGAGTTCGGATGATACCCAGAACCCCACAGCAAAATGGGGTTGTCGAGAGGATGAATCAGACACTAAACGAGAGGGCCTAGTGCATGAGGCTACATGTTGGGTTTCCGAAGTTGTTTTGGGTGGAAGTTGTTAGCACGACTGCTTACCTGATAAACTAGGGGCCATCAATCTCGGTTGATTTTCGGATGCCGGAAGAGATGTGGAGTGAGAAGAAGATCAATCTTTCTCACCTACGGATTTTCGGTTGTTTATCCTATCAACATGTCAGTGAGGACAAGAGGGATAAACTGGACCTGAAATTGAAGAAGTGCTACTTCATTGGGTATGAACAGGAGTATCTTGGCTACCGGCTCTGGGAGGATGAAGCCAAGAAGGTGGTTTGTGCGAAAGACGTCATTTTCGAAGAGAAGCACTTGTATAAGCATAGGAGTGCAGAAATTGTTGAGTGGATGCCAGGTAGTGTAACTCAGCTATTGGTTGTAGAAGGGTGGCAACCGGTAATCCAAAGTCGGTTGCAAGTAGAAGAAGGCAAGGGCCCCTCACGGGTCCCAGAACAGCTGGAAAGGGAGCTAGTAGAAGACGACCGGGTTTCCAGAGACTAGAATGAGCAGATCCAGGAGTCTGATGGCAGGTCTGTCAAAGGCTCGGGTGTAGAGTCAGCCGAGAGGCTGCCAGGTCATTTCACTCGGCGACCAGCTGAAAAGGAGTGGCATCCAGATGAGGTGTGGGGTGAGATTATGCTAGGACCAGAAGATCGACAAGGGTCTCTAGACCTCTAGAAAGATACATATCATCTTTCAATTATCTATTGCTTACAAATTCCGATGAGCCGAGGGGTTACCCAGAGATGGTTGAAGCGGAAGATGCAGACCAGTGGGAGTTAGCCATGAGGGAAGATGTGCAATCCCTAGAAGCATGGTAGATGACTCCAGATGGTAAGAAGTTGAAACTCTGTAGGAGTTTCAACAATCTCCATGGAACGTGAAGCATGGAGATGGGTGCTGGTAGTGGAACCCATAGAAGGCGCTACCAGAAGCTGGGCATTTACTCGGAAGATAGTTTCCAAGTGGGAGATTGTTAGGGCTGCAAGGAGTGGAGATAGTCTTCCATCAGAAAGCAGGTGACAGCCAGGTCCACAAGGTGGTAGCTGCGTTGAAGCAACTAGGTGCCCATGTGTTAAGCTACAGGAGTGAAGGGTCAGGCTTCCGCCAGAAGACAGGCGACTGCCGAGGTCACAGGGCAGCATTCGAGTATCTAGCATCCGGGGTTATGCAGGAGGTAGGAGTGAGAGTGGAGAACCTTAACCTTATGGCCTTAAGTCTACAGCTTAAGTTTACGGCCATAAGTATATGGCCTTAAGTCTATGGACTAGTGTAGAGGTACAAGAGGGCAAGAGCTGAAGATAGACTGGCCAGGCGGTAGCCAGCCTAGAAGAATCGACAGCTGAGTTGACCCAGTGTAGCAAACTGAAGGATAGGTGCGACCAAAGATGGGTTGTAGACAACTGCAGGTTTGGCAATCGAGTGTGTCCATGCGGCTACCAAGTGGCGATATATTCAAGGGTCTGTCTCTTAGGCTTCTCTTTAGTGTTTCCCTATATATAGGGTGTATTGTGTGACACCGTAAAAATGCTGTTGCAAGAGAGAGAAGACTGCTGTAACGGAGAAGAAGGTGTCAGCATAAGTGGGAGAGATCGAAAGATCAGTTCGTGTGATTGCCTGTTGGTGGCATGAAGAATGAAAGAGAATCAACACCCCGTGAAGTAGGTCATTTTACCGAATCACGTAAATCTTTGCGTCTTATTCTTCCTTCTTCTCCTTCCTTCCTTCCACCAATACGTTACCGTGAGAGTGAGAGAGCTTGTGTCCCGTTGCCAACAAACAACCCAAGGAAACGCGCACTGTTGGGACGTGTATGGGTTGAGGAGTGCTGTGCAATTGTGTCATAGCATGCAGAAAGATGATTGTTTTCCCAACAGAACACATGTCAAACCAACAAAAGAAAAATGAAACCAATCCCTTTTAGAACAATCAGAATGTGTTCATTTTGAAGGAGCGCAAAAATCAAACTTTAAGCTTTTGCACCTTCAAGATCTCCTCCCACCAAAGCACAAAAATCCCTCAAACTGAGTCTGAGACGTGAGCACCTGAGCTGTGAGAAGGAGAGTGAAAATTTGTGAGTAAATGGTATGCAAAAATGATGAATTAGGCTCCTATTTATAGATGCAAAATTAACTTAAAACCATTCTAAAATTATTATAGCATTTTTTAAAATCATTATAACATTTTTTACAGTTTTCACTATATTTAAAAGATTCATTGTATCGAATGGTTATTTCGACAAATTTGTTATAACGTTTTAACAATTTTCCTATGTGCCAAATCTTAGATTTTTCAAATCTAATTTTAACTACTAAATCTTTTCAAAAATTTTCCTAATTTGTGGCAGATTCAAAATCCGATTTTGCTTGATCATCTAAAATTACGAATTTTCCTAGATTGAATTTCTAAATAAATATCTTTTCAAAAACTTTCCTAAGTATTATTTGAATTTCAAAATTCATTATAACAATTATGAAAATTGTTATACCGATTTTTCTAAATTCTTTAATTTACAAGATTTTCTCTAACAGATTTATTTTTCAAAATATTTCCTAAGTTTTGGAACATAATCAAAATTCATTATAACGATTTTTCAAATCGTTATATCGAATTTCCTAAATTTCTTAATCTACAGGATTTTCTTTAATGAATTTATTTTTTAAAATATTTCTTAAGTTTTGGAACATAATCAAAATTCGTTATAATAATTTAGAATCATGTGATCTAACAAATGAATAGTGAATCGTTATAACGATTTTTCAATCGTTATTCCAATTTTTCCTTGTGTTGATTTTAATGTGTGAATTTAGAATTTAAATAAGTAACCTAAACTAGTGTTCAAACCTTTTTAAATGAGTATATGTGCTCGTGACTTGTTTTTATTGGTTTTATCATCTTCATCTTTAATTCTTCAAATTTCTTCGACTTTTTACTTTCTTTATGACTTTATAACTTTGTATCTTAGACTTAGTTTCTTCATGCCTTCATTTGTTGTATGTCAAGTTATTTGACATTATCAAAACTTATAAAGAATGAGTTCTTAACAAGAACTAGTGAGATTCAATAAGCACCGACAAGATCCAACAAGAGAAAAATGACTAATGTGACAAGGGGTAGAGAGTGGACAAGCAAGGTGATGAATGATGGACAACGAACATGCAAGGGGATAGAGAGTGAACGACAGACGAGCGAGATGATGAGGGCAAAGGTCATCAAGCTTGCTACACGTGATTAAGGTGGGGTAGTAGTGGTGATTGCAGATGGCTTGAAGGTTTTGCAAAATAGAAGAAGCAATGGGAGGGTTAGGGTGAGATTACAAAATGAGAGGTTTGATACCTAAAATGTTTAATTGCCCTTTAGTGATAGATGATTGACCTTTTTATGATGGAATAAGCATTTGTCACAAAATATGTATTAAAAATCCATCACTGTAGCATCCAAAATAGCAACGGATGTTGAATTGAGTTTGTTATAAGTTCAATTACTTGTGTGACACAAACATTTTATTTGCTTTTAGTACATTAACTCTACAAATGATATATTGATTTTAGTATAAAGTGCTGGATTTTCTTGGTTTGACATATTGAGTTCGTTGCGTACTAATTTTTTTTTTAAAACCAAACTGTGTAATCATGTTGACACAAGTTAATTTCTTTAGATGGTGGTCTAGCATAGCTCAAAAAGTTTTGCTAGATTGATTAACTATATGATTTGACTTGTTGCAGTTGACTCTGTTGGACTCAACTTAGTTGTATTTTATTGAATATCTCCGTTTTATTTATGGGGAAGAGGTCCGAAAAGACAAGGGTTAAGCTGGACTAAGTTGAAGTCCCATAAGAAAAGTAGTTAAAATAATGCTCAAAAATGATAATTTAGAAATATCCAACTTCAGGCATCCAATGGGTCCCTTTGGGCTCCCGATGAGATGCCTTTGGGTCAATTTTTAATGAAATTTCTTTGAACTTTTAATAATTAAGGTTCGTTTATATATATATAGAGAGTGAGAGAAAATGATGATAAAAAAAATTGATAAGAACTTAAAATAATAGTTATCTCTCCCGTACGTGACACATTATGGTGAGATTTATGTCATTCGAAAAATCAGAAAAATGGAATTTTAAAAAAAAATTATGATTTTTGATATTTATGCTATCTAAGAAATTAGAGAAAATTTTAAAAACGTAAAAATATATAAAAAATCTATTTTTCCCGTTTGCAAAGTGTGCCTCCTCCGGCACATCCTTCCTCGCAGGATCTGTACGCGTGCACACCTCCAACCGCACATCCGTCCTCGCGTGCGCCTACCTTGCACATCCGTCCTGGTGCGCGACTCCACCGCGCCTCCCCGTGGCCGTCCATCTTCGCCTAAAGTCGCCTGCCTTCGCATCACATCCATCGTTCCCACCAGATCTTGCGTTGCCTTCATCATTCCTGTCGTTCTTGCCGGATCTCGCGTCACCTTCCCTGTTCCCACTGAATCTCGCCTTGCATCTGTCGGATCTCGCGTTGCCTTCCCCGATCCCGCTGGATCTCATGTCGCCTTCCCCGTTCATGCCAGATCTCGCCGTCGTTCTTCTCTTGTTCTCCGCGTCGGTATGATTTACAGTGTATTCACCGTATGATTTAGGTATTTTACAGTGTATTTACACTGTATTCCTACTGTTTCTACTGATTTTCAGTATGATTTAGGTATTTATAGTGTATTTACAGTGTATTCCTATTATTTCCATGTGCAAATAGATATGATTTACAGTGACATTTGTTACAGTATGATATTTGTTAATAAAAACAAACCCGAGAGTATTATTATTGCTTTATTTGTTAATAAAAACAAACCCGAGAGTATTATTATTGCTTTATTTGTTAATAAAAACAAACCCGAGAGTACTTTTGAAAGTTAAGAATAAAAAAAACGAACAAAGTTGAAGACTTAGCAATTGATATACAAAAATTATTCTAAAATTACTACCCAAAGTGAATGGGGTTGGAGTGTTGTAATAAGTAGCACAGAAGTTTCTGATGAGGTTTGGAATAATTCTGTTTAGGTTAGATTTTATAATTTTTACAATTTGATACCATTAATAGATAATTACTTGTTACTGATTATTCCTGTAGCCATAGGACATGGTAGCAAATAACCTGATGATTTTATTACGCAACAAAAATGGGGATGGAGGAACACCAATGGATGAAAGTAATACTCTATGTACTCAAGTCCCTGTGGATTTTGATTCTGATATATAGGTCAACTCTCCCAGTAGTACTTTTGAATTCCATAAAAAAAGGTGTTCACGTCCTCATGCAGAGTCACATGTTGATATAGTGAGGCATTTAAAGAAGCTACAATTGCAATTAAGGTACTTTGTGAAAAACAAAGTAATAGTGATGCACACAGAAAGGAATTTTATGACAACATTGTTAGTATTGAATGAGAGAAGTTATTTGAAGAGAGACAGAAAATAGATAATGTAATAAATGCTTTATTTGGAATATCGGACCTTAGTGAGACAGAAAGACTTAAAGCTATGCAACTATTCCAAAATGAGTTATTGTGAGATCAATTCTTATTTGTTCCACAAGAAATGAGAGCAGTTTGGTTGAAGTTTAATTTGCAATGTAGTTGATGAATGAGTCATAATTTTGTTTAGAACGTTGTTCTAATTTGTTTCGAATGTTGTACTAATTTTAAGGATGTTGAACTAATATTTTTCTAATGTTGTAGTCTTTTAATTGGAATGTTGTTGTACTCTATTTACATTGACATCGAACATTTTCGTTTTAAATGATGTGTTTTGTTATTTTCTTTGAAATGCCACTTCAATGATGTCTTTTGTTCTGCAATTATGTGTGGTGTTGTTTTCTTTAACGCAATAAAGTGTTTTTTTTAAATTGTCATATATTCATTTGAAACATGTTCTGCAGGGAATATGGATTGGATCAAACACATTACAAGAGCAAGAGCAAGAAGATGAAGAAAATATTAGGGTGATATTATCAATATGGAATATAATGACAGGTCTTGTAAGTACTTTAAATACTATGTCAATTGCTACAGGTTGAAGAGATAGTAGGGAAGGGCAAGATTACATCACCAGATTATTAGATCCTTCAATATCAAACAAAGTATACAATTTTCGAAAAATCTATAGATGAGTCAACATGTTTTTATGAAGTTCTGAAATCTTTTGAGACAAAAAAAGGCAATAAAAGATAATAGCAATATCTCTGTAGAAGAGAAATTAGTAATGTTTCTTGTTACTATTGGTCAAAATCAAAGATACAGAGTTGCAAGAGAAAGATTTCATCGTTTAACTTGGACAGTGAGTATTTATTTTAATGAAATATTGAACTCTATATTGAAATTGCATCATAAACTGCTTGCAACACCATCATTAACTCATAGCAGAATTCACAATGATGTTAATGTCTTTCCATATTTTGAGGTATGTTTATATAGGTTTAAATTTACTTACCTTTGCAAATGGTTATCCATTAATAGTTATTTTTCTTCCAAAACAGAATTGTATTGATGGCACACATTAATGCAATAATTTATGGAGAAGAGACAACTCGATATAGAAATAAAAAAGGTCAACTATTGCAAAATGTTATGGTTACTTGCAATTTTGATATGGAATTTGTTTATACCCTAGTTAGATGGAAAGGATCAGCATTGGATGCTAGAATTCTTTCTTCAAGATGCAAGTTCCAGAAGAGAGTTCCACCTAGTATGATGTTTATTTTATTTACAAAATTAAATAATTTTATTCAACTAGCATCAAATTTCTATGTAGGAAAATTTTACTTGGTTGATGTTGGTTATCCTAATTGATCAGAATTTATTTCTCCATTTCAAATAGTAAGATATCATTTACTTGATTATGATGTAAATCACCTTCTTAGTACAAGAGAGAATTTTAATTATAGGCATTTGTAGTTAAGAACAATAATTGAACGTACATTTGAAATAGTCAAACATCATTTTGCAATTTTAAATGATTAGATGTCATACCTTTATGATACACAGGTTAAAATTGTTTTTGCATGTTTTTTATTTCATAATTTTATTAAAAAGTAAATAGAAAAGATTTATTTAAAGATCTACGAGATGAATTACAAGAAGATGATATTACTGAATAACAAGATTTTTTTTAAATATACGAAGAACCTAATAATATAATTAGAGTGACTCAAGAGCATCGAAAAAAATAGTAAATAGATTTCGTGAAAAATTAAATGCCTACAAGACGCGTAAAATCAATGACCCATGTTAAGTAAATAAACTACAATAACTTAATCGAGTTGACTCGTGATTTTTTTATATTTTCTATTAGAATTTAAATTCTAATAATTATAAAATTGTTAATGTTAAAAATTTAAGATAGGCTTTGTCTTTATTTAGGATTAGTTCTCCTTGACTTTGGAAGTTGAATCTAAATAAAATTGATAGTTAAATTTATATAATAATTAATGTGATAAAAATTTATATATTAAAATTTATATAGTAATAATAATCTTAAAAATAATTTAAAAATTGATTAAAGTTAACTTCAAATTAAATTTTAATCTGTGATAAGATTTTTAAATTTTTTTATCAAATATATATTTTAATAAATAATATAATAAAAATAAAAATTTTCACCGTACGTAGAAAACATATTTTCTTACGTATCAATTTTAAAAAGTAAATTTGTAACTTATAAATTTTATTAAAGTTACGAACATACTTGCACAAGTATCGAACCTCTCCGCATTCTTCCCCTTTCTTGCATCCGTCGACCGCGCTATACTTGCAGATATCCACCAAATCTCAGCAATTCCTTCTTCAAGATTACTCATTTTCCATCGAATCCACCTCTCCACCTTGGAATCCGATCTGGGCATCCAGTGCTTCTCCCAAGTCCGACTTACCCTGCGCTCACCTGGGAAATGCATTAACCTATCTTCCTAGCGTCGGTTCCAGTCATGGACAATTCGGTGATGCGCGGCGGTCTACTTCCAGGCTTACCGGCTGGGATTCTCGACATCGACTCAACCATCCACCTCCGCGAGCCGTCCATGATTCCCCTCTCCCAGAACCATCTCCATCGACATCAGCAATCCGACCACCTGCATCCGGCCATGGCGCTCAATTCCGACCATCCCTTGTCCCTAGTCGTCCCACCTCCATCCATGCCCACAACCAGCTTCCAGCACCTGCAGGGGAAGCAAGCTTCATACTCCGTCAGCAACGGGGACGATGACCCAGACCCACGAATCGCCAATGAGGATGATGGCCGCGGCGTCCGGGTCAAGAAGGGCGGCTCCTCCTCCTCGCCCTGGCATCGGATGAAGTGGACTGACGAGATGGTCTGGCACCTTATCTCTTCTGTGGCCTGTGTTGGGGATGATGGTGTGGCAGAGATGTGCGATGATGGACCGGTGGGGACGAAACGGAAGTCCGGCGGTGGCGCGCTGCAGAAGAAGGGGAAGTGGAAGACCGTGTCTAAGATGATGCTGGAGAAGGGATGCTACGTCTCGCCGCAGCAGTGCGAGGACAAGTTCAACGATCTCAACAAGAGGTACAAGAGGCTCAATGACATCTTCGGCCGGGGAACCACATGCCAGGTTGTGCAGAATCCTTCCCTGCTCGATTCCATGAACGTGTCATCCAAGGCGAAGGATGTGGCGAGGAAGATCCTGGGCTCGAAACACTTGTTTTACAGGGAGATGTGCGCTTACCATAATGGCCAGAGCATACCCTGTTCATGTGAAGCGGAGTTGACGGCGTGTCGCCCTGCCACTGTTGCGAAGGACGCTGATGGGATTGGGGTAGAGGAGGAAGAGGAGGAGGAGGAGGAGGATGGGGAGGAGAAGGTTGGCGCAGAAGGTGCAAAGAACACTGAATCGGAAAAGGCGGGTCACGAAAGTTTGCAGCTGGAGATGGATGGGGAGATGCTTCAGGATACGCGAAGGGACTGGTTGACGAAACGGGCTCTGCAACTTCAGGAGGAGATGGTGGGGACTCAAACCGAAGCGTTGGAGCTGGAGAAGAGGAGGTTCAAATGGCGGAGGTTCTGCAGCAAGAAGGACAGGGAACTGGAGAGGATGAGAGTGGACAACGAGAGGAGGGCATTGGAGAATGAGCGGATGCTGATGGAGGTGAGGCACAAGGAACAGGAACTTGAGGCCAAGAAGTCGGAGGAGTCGAGGATGGGCGGCGGCCGGTGAAAAGTGCCGGTCGGATTTCTTTGAGCTTGTTCCGTCGTGAATTTCCCGCGGACCTTTCTGGGCTTGGAACCGCCGGGTTTTGTAGATCGTTTACATCATCCTCACACCGTGTGGTTGCGAGCTTGCTTTCTTTTCAACAATGTTATATATATATATATATACATATAAGAGGGCACAGGTTCTCCGTCGATCTTTCACAATCGATTGGTAAAATTACGTACTTTAAAAGTTTTTTTTTTATATTGGTAAAATTTAAAAATATTTTATTTTTATCTAAAAAATGGTATACACATTTTCTTTTAACTTTAAAAGTTTACGTATATTTTGAATTATTATATTAATTAACTTATGAAAATTAATTATTTATTTATTAATTACGTGATTAAATTTGAAAGAAGTTTGTAGAATATATGATAATTTATTATTTTAATATGTTGGAATAAGTGATTAATAAATTATTTAAATCAATAACTTAAATTTTTGATAAAGTGTTAAAATATTTGTGTGGTTTTGTATTTTATATTTTTAATTAATTGATTTAATTATTAAATCTATTCTCAATTTAATTGTAAAATATTTTTATAATTTGTAAAATTATTAATGAAAATATTAGGGTGGATTTGATTTTTAATTAATTTATTTTGAATTAAAAAATATTTTGATTATATATTAAGTCATAAATTTAAGTAAAATAAAATATTCAACATTTTCGTATTCTCTTTAATCGATAATTTTCCATGTGTTGTTGTATTTAATTTCAATTAAGTATAATAAAGTATTTAAGATTTTCAAACAAATGACTTAATATTTTAAGATTTGAAAAAAAAAACTTTACTCTACGTAAAATTGTAAAGTAAAGACGTTAACTTTATAGTTTAACTGTACAACGCACACTTCCAACTTAAAAAGTCATGTGCTAATGTTAAAATATTAGTCTTTTAATACAATCGTCCAGTCTTTTGATATAAAATGCTGATTCTCTTGTCACGTGTAAACTTAAAATTTCATGTGACATTTTATTGTGATTTTTCATAAACTATATTCATATCTAACACTTATTTAAGTAACTATACCTATTCCAATATCAAGACGAAATGTTCTAAATATTAAACATTTGTAATCTACTAAGTTAAGTATTAAGGTGGATTGTATTTTTAATTAATTCAATTTTAATTAAAAAATATTTTGATTAAATATTAAAAACATTTAACTTGAATCGAATGGGTATAGTGTTAAATAATTTAGCATTAACTTCAATAATATTTTCAGTTATAATTAAGTAATAAGTAAATAGATAATTAGCAAATATAATTACGACTTTTAAATTACCATCAAATCATGATTAGTTTAATTAAGCATTCATCATCAATACATAATACTCAGCAATCTACCCTGATGATCACACAATTAATTTAATGTTATAATTATCTATTATTTTCATTTTTAATTTTTAAATTTCAATTAATTTGATGTTCTTTTCAATTGATTATTTTCGATGTGTCGTTGTATTTAATTTCAATTACAATATGTACTATTCCAGGGGAAGTATTTAATTTCTGCATTTCTTAAAGATTTTACGGAAATACTATTAAAATAAACAAGTGACGCACGGAACTACGGTTTCATAAATGGTAGTTCCG
>JAMKPZ010000626.1:0-52467 GCA_024699675.1 Amphibolis antarctica | reverse complement strand
CTTGGCATCCCGCGGAAAGTCGCTTCCACCCCCAGGTTCCGATGCCCACGTTTCTGGAACCCGCATAATTCTATCTGCTATCTCTACAACCCTAGAGCAAACTTGTGAGGATGGATAAGCATAACTATGGGCAGAAGGACAGCATAACTATGGTCACTTCCGCTGGACAAGGGAACCACGTTTCCAAACTCACGTGCATGAATGTCCAACGGTTGTCTTTTGACATGAGGTGAGACACCTTTCATTCCCCTATAGGTCCAGATAGCACAATTGAGTCAGAATAGCTACCTTGCGTAGACCCCACCTCGAACAACCACCTAGAAGCCCCTCTACGAAATCAACAAAACAAAGCACAGGAAAGAGAGTCACCAGAGAGTGTCCCAACTTCCTCACACAACTCACTACAGATATTCACAAATGAGAGGAGGGAACAACACTCCCTCCTCACCTTTGGAAACTAATATATGAACGAGTGTGCAGGTAAACAAGTCAGTCGAACAATTCAGCCGGTTGCCGCTTAAGAGATACGGCCACCCGGACCAAAACCCGCATGAGACTAGATGTCATGCGGAAAAAGAAGGGCGCTGCCGGGTAAATCGACCGGCCACCACCACCAATACCCAGGGATGGTCGAGTCCTCAACACAACCCATGCCAGGATATTGACTATTCCATGCAGGAATGAGGAAAGCTCGCCCACGCGTGTCGCCCAGCTCATACGGCTAGAGGCCCAGACCACAACACGCACAAGACGAGATGTCACGTGGAGAAAGAAGGGGGCTGCCAGGTAAATCTGCCGGCCACCGCCACCGATGCCCAGGTACGATCGACTCCCCAACACTAATCACGCCTCGCAGGAATGAACAAGGCCCCCATGCCTTACCGAACTCAGACAACTTGGCGCCACGACAAGGATCAGCCCAGACGAAATGTTACGCAGGATAAAGAAGAGTCATCGGCAATTCGATAAGAAATCCCGATTGCTGGTTCCCCGAAAACCATACGTAGACATATGGATTGGGTAACTAGCTAGCCTGCCGCTGGCAATCTGGCAAGAAAACCCAATTGCCAGCTCCCCAAAAACCATACCTAGACGTGTGGATCGAGCGGCTAGTCGGCCCACCGTCGGTAATCCGGTAAGAAAACATAGTTGCCGGTTCCCCGAAAACCATACTTAGATGTATGGATCGGGTGGCTAGCTGGCTCGCCGCCGGTAATCCGTTAAGAAAACCCGGTTGCCGGTTCCTCGAAAAACATACTTAGACGTATGGATCGGGGAACTAGTCGACCCATCGCCGGCAATCTGGTAAGAAAACCCGGTTGTCGGTTCCTAGAAAACCATACTTAGACGTATGGATTGGGGAACTAGCCGGCCCGCCGCCGGCAATCCGATAAGAAAACCCAGTTGCCGGCTCCCCAAAAACCATACTCAGATGTATGGATCGGGCGGCTAGCTGGCCTGCCGCCAGCAATCTGGCAAGAAAACCCGGTTGCCGGCTCCCCAAAAACCATACTTAGATGTGTGGATTGGGTTACTAGCCGGCCTGCCGCTAGTAATTTGGCAAGAAAACGCGATTGCCGGCTCCCCGAAAATCATACTTAGACGTATGGATCGGGTGGCTAGCCAGCCCGCTGCCAGCAATCCGGTAAGAAAACCTAGTTGCCGATTCCCTGAAAACCATACTTAGACGTATGGATTGGGGAACTAGCCGACCCGTCGCTGGCAATCCGATAAGAAAAACCCGGTTGCCGGCTCCCCCAAACCCCTAGCATGGCACGAACATTGTCTCCATATCGACGCCCCTCGGCTCACCCATTAGTCCGCACAAGTTCTTGAGGAAACAGTTATATGCAAAGTTTTTTTTTAAAAATGCATTGGATATTATTTATGATGGGGAGTACAAAAAGACACACGAGACTATTCCTCGTCTAAAGAACCCTGGGACTCGATCTTCCGAGGCTCCAACCTCCGAGGGTCGGATCTCTGACGCTCCCGCCTTCGTTGCTCCCAGGCCCGCTCCCGGTGCTCTATCTGCTCCACCAGGCGGACCAACCGGTCCTCACGGCTCAATAACCAGATGAGGACTTCATCCCGAGCATGGAGACGATCCAGTGCTGCGCGCAAGCCCTCGACAAAATTCGGGTCTGAAGAAGTTCCACCGGCAGACCGAGAAGCAGAAGTAGTGGGCCGGTGCCCGCCAGACGACGAGCTGGTCCACTTTGAGGCAAGCCTCTCGTATCAGCTGAGGACAACCGAGGTAATAGGCCGCATCTGGAGCGAGACTCTCAGCTGGTCCACGATGGAGATACGGAGGAAGTGGGCTAGTTCCACCATCAACTCCCCGAAGAGCAACTGGCTGGGGGGTCGCCGGCCCGGGATGATCACGCCGTGCATCTGGCGTCGAATTGCCGCCGCCCAGTTCACCTGGCAACCCATTACCACCGCGAAAGTCGCGAGGTAACTCGCCAAACTGATCTGGTCCCAATGCCCCCCCTTCGGGAGGATCATGTTGTTAAGAACGAAGGAGACGAGGTGGGCAACAGGGTTCAAGTCCTGGGCCTAGATGACCCGTTGATGAGAAGCAGCTTTCGCGGCAATTGTCGCATTGATGTCGCCGTTGCTCCAAGGAAGGCTCAACGGGGAGGAGAAGTTGTCCAGGCCGGTAAAGCGGAGGCCCAACACCTCAAACAGGAGTTCGTCAGAGAATTCCACCAGCCCTGACTGAAGGCCCAGAACGAGTTGCGACTCCACCTCCGACAGGTTGGAGTACATCTCGGCCACCAAGCTGGGGATGGTCTCGACCCGGCAGAAGTCCTGGACAAAAGGAAGCAAGCCCTGCTTGGCTAACAGCTGCTCCACCTCCAGCAACCGGTCGAAGTTAGCTGACCTACAGTATAAAACCGTCTTTACGGCCAGGCGGCCGTCAGCAGGGGACACGAACTCCTAGTCAGTTTCGGGGGGAGCCACGCCATCGGCTGCGCCTCCTCGGAACCGGTCGGAGTCCGATACCAAGGGAGCGTCAGCCGGACCAACTCCGCATCTGATGCAGCGTCATCGGAGATCCCGAACGGCCCCAACGGAGTCCCGGCAAGGCGCTATTGCTGGCCCACCATCATCTTACAGTGCATCCAGCGCCACGAACTCTGGGGAAGGGCCTCTGCTGACGCGTCGTCTTCCGCTCTGCTTGCTGGTACCCGAGAGCTGGAGGCATCGAGGTCTCGTCGCCATTCTTCCAACCACCATTGGGACATGGCCTCGGCCAAAGACACGTCGCAGCCATGGTCAGCAAGTTCGAAGAAGACAGACAAATGGGCCGACTCGGCCCGGTTAGGACACACGAGTTGTTCCGCCGACAAGTTTCTCAGCGTGGGCGGTAAGTGATCGAGCCATTGCCGCACGGCCCTGGAAGCTGGTCGCCAGATGTGCCCCGTGATGTTTCTTTGTGCAAGGCATGATGATGGTGAAAGAGTGAAATCGAGGCAAGAAAGACGAAAGAAAATTGAGGAGAAGAGCTCAAGTGGAGAACAAAATCAAGAAGAGGAGATGAAGAAATTTCGAATGACTTCACCCCCTATTTATAGGAAATTTGCCACCCGGATTCCGGCTAGCCGAGGAGGCAACCGGTTCAAAAACTGGTTGCACAAAAATCGGAAAAGCTAAAACGAATCCTAACAACTTTGAAAAGGTATGGTCATGGAACGGGAACTGATAAAGTTGCACGGAAAACGAAAAAGGTTAATGAAAATCAAGAAAGCTACAGCAAGCACGTGAAAACATTCACATCACCAGCCGGTGGCCGGCTCCCGCGAGGTAGCAACTGCGTATGATGTGACTATTCACTCCAACGACAGCTTTCGAAAAAGAAACACGTGAAGCTTTAACGTCACATCCCAGTCACTGACTCCCACGAGGTGGTTGCTGCGTAACTGGCTGGCTAAGAGCTAAGACGTGGGGGAAGTACAACGCGACGCCGACACAGCCTTCGGACACGGTACGCAAACACTTTCCACCTCGTTACTCGGTTGCCGGCACCCACAAGGTGGCTACCGTGCAACCAGCCAGCTAACACTATGGCATCCCTCGGTTAAGTAACCGAGAGTGTAAGTCCGACTCCATTTCATTACCAGCAATTGACGACTCATGAAGTGTGAAGCCTCGCATGGCTTACCACTCACACATGGGAGGTCGTTCAACCCTAGAACGTCAGTTTCCTTCCACCAAGGTCATACAACCTCGCCTAGGGAGGGGCATTCTGTTGACCGCCATGTTTGAATAAAAGAGTGGGGGAAGCAACCGGCTAGCCATCGGCAGGCCGGTTCAAGGAACCGGTTGCCAGCTCCCCACAACCCCCATTGGCGCAAATGTGTGGGGGAAGCAGCCGGCTAGCTGTCGGCAGGCCGGTTCAAGGAACTGGCAGCTGGCTCCTCAAAAACCCATTTTTGCCAACATGTTCCCCTTTCGTGAGGTAGCCGGATAGAACTAACCGGCATCCGCCTGACACGTAGTGGCTACCGAGTAGCTACCCAGAAAGGTAAGGCAAATCAATCAGGGAAATATGACGAGATTTAATCGCTTAAATCTCGCAATCAGTCAATTACGCGGTCTGCGTAATCAAACCGACACATATGCCACCTTCCATCTTCGGGTCCCACCAAAGAAGCAAGCTTCCACCTCTCGGAGAAACCATCGTACAAATGTGGGAGACGCTCAGCGCACTTTTGGCCCTCGGAGGAAACGCCGGCTGAGAAGTTCTGAAGGAGAGATGCTTGGAGCCCCGACGCCTCCTCACCACACCGGAGCGAGAGCTTTCGAACCCCCACCGACGACTCCCTACAGGTAAGTCCCTCTGTCCTCGATGTTTTACGTATGTTTTCACGATGTATTTTTCAAGCCCCAACCACGTAACACCTACCCCATGCAAGGGAAAGGTCAGAGGACGGACCCAGGTATCATTCCTTCAGAAATACGTCTGGAGGTATCGGTCGCCGTCCTCCCAGCTAGGTGAATCCACATGGCATGGTCGATTTCGGTTCGGTCACGACCCTCGTCGGATTTTTTTTATGTGGAAACCCTGAGTTTCCCAACAGATGATTCGGGGAACCAGCTAGCCTGTCCCCAGCAAGCCAGCACAAACACCCGGTAGTCGAGTCCCCGAAAACCCATTTTGGGTGAATAGTTCGGGGAACCAGCCAGCACAAACAGCAGGTAGCTGGGTCCTCGAAAACCCATTTTTGTGTGAATAGTTCGAGGAACCAGCCGGCCTACCGCCGGCAAGCCGGTACAAACGACCGGTATCTGGGTCCTTGAAAACCCATTTTGGGTGAATAGCTCGGGGAACCAACCAGCCCGCCGCTAGCAAGCCGACATAAACGACTGGTAGCCGGTTCCCCGAAAACCCATTTTGGGTGAATAGTTCGGTGAACCAGCCGGCACAAATGGCTAGTAGACGGGTCCCCAAAAACCCATTTTTGGGTGAATAGTTCGGGGAACCAACTAGCCTATTGCCGGCAAGCCGACACAAACGACTGGTAGCCGGTCCCCATTCTCCGTGAAATGTAAGTTTACATTCTCGATGCCCTGGAAAGATTTCCGGGATGACGTCTTTGGCATGCATCTTTGTCGGCGA
This sequence comes from Amphibolis antarctica, assembly GCA_024699675.1. Lineage (NCBI taxonomy): Eukaryota > Viridiplantae > Streptophyta > Magnoliopsida > Alismatales > Cymodoceaceae > Amphibolis > Amphibolis antarctica. Next base: position 46,841 of record JAMKPZ010000626.1, on the reverse strand, counting down.
CAGTCGTTCGGGTATACAAACATACGACATGACGGTTCCTGATTTTCGAAGAAGTGAAGATGCCCTATCAAGATAAGACCACCGGCATGCACCCATGCCAGCCCCCGCCAAGTGGTAACATAAGTTCTCACCTCCGGTCAAAGAGGGGATATGACACAGCAGCCGGCATATTCAGCCAGCTGTCCGGCGGCCCAGTCGGCCGCCTCACCCGACCTTCAGTTCTTCTACTGAGAGGTCCGAAATGCTGACCTTCGTGTCTTTCTATCCCCCATTTATTGCCAGATCTGATATGAATCCCCACTTTGTTTGATTCTCGTTTGTTTTACTCAATTCTCGTTTGTTTTACCGTAAGGGATGAAGTTATCCCTCCCGATGCCCTGGAAGGTTTTCCAGGATTAGGCCATAGGTGGCTAGGCTGACTGTCGTAGTTTTCCATTTTAGAGCCGGAGAGAGGCTGGGATTGCAGAGGCTGTTTGGGGGTGCCTAACTCCTTTCCCAATAGTACCCTGAGCCCTGTATCTAGTTCTGTCATGTTTCGCATATTGTTACATGATTTTACGTGATTCCCTTGGTTTTATCGTCTCAATGGTGGAAGGACACTTTCCCAATTAGTTTTCCTTATTTTCTACCCAAAAATAAGGTGGCGACTCCGTTCAACGAGCCATTCACCCCACGGGGTGATACGCTCACACAATTATCTTTCAATTCTCTGTACCTCGGCCCATCTGCCGACGGGGCTGGTGGACACCCACGGGCTTCCGGGTGATAGCCGGATGAAAGAGAGGGTACACTGCCTCATCCTGGACGGCCGCTCTTCTTGAAACTGTCTATCAGGTAGACGCTTTGGCCATCATTGCAACATGGGTAATGGTTATGGAAGGTTGATGCATAGCCATCGAAGTCACAACACTCCAACTAGCCCATAGTCAGGACGTCTACCGACTCACGGAAGTCCCCGAATAGGCAGAAGCTGGAACCTTGGCTTTACATCTGGCTAGCCGCCCCAACACCCGGTAAACATTTGATCCACGAGGAGAACTAGCCCCAGTCAACGGACAGGACAATGCAAACCCCGAGTTCCCAGACGACAATCTGGGGAAATCACAGCAAGAAGACTGCCCCTAGTACTAAGATATACAAACGTTCTTGGAAACGGGGGAGTTCCCATTGGAAGCCACCACTCAAGATCGACGTACGCTATCTAAGCTAGCAGCTGGCTACATCTTCAACGAGGGATAGCTCTACAAGCGGTCTTACAACTAGACTCTTCTCCAGTGTGTGACCTAGCCCGACGCACATACGGTTATGCAGGAAATCCATGAAGATATTTCTAGATCCCACTTGAACGGGATCCTCCTGACAAAGAAGATCATGCTACAAGGCTACTACTGGAGCAGAATGGAGGCGAGGTTAAGCCGATAGCCACCAATGGACACCGATACATACTGGTGGCCATAGATTACTTCACAAAGTGGGTGGAAGTGGCATCCTACAAAACTATCACGACAACCGCCACCCAGAAGTTCCTGCGTAACCACATCATCACCCGATATGGCATACCCTTCGAGGTGGTAACCGACAACAGCACCAACTTCACAGCCAAGCAGGTCACAGACTACCTCGAGCAGTGTCACATCCACCACCTAAGGGCATCCCCCTATAGGCCACAGATCAACGGAGCGGTCGAAGCGGCCAACAAGACATTGGTCCGGATCCTCAAAAAGATGGTTCGGATGCACAAGGACTGGCATGACCATCTCCCATATGCACTTTGGGCCTACCAGATGTCCTTGCGAACCGCCACTGGAGCAACACCCTATTCGCTTGTTTACGGGTCTAAAGCTGTATTGCCGGTGGAAGTAGAGCTTCCATCCCTAGGCATCCTCAAGAAGGGAGCAGACTCTGACGACTAGTGGTCGGAATCACATTTGCTGTAGCTCGATCTCTTGGACGAGAGAAGGTTGAGGGCATTGGATCATGCCCAGAGCTATCAACGAAAAATGGCAAGGGCTTACGGAAAGAAGGTCTATCCTGGCTCCTCACGCCGGGTGACCTGGTCCTCCAAGCCGCCTTCCTAGCCGGCTCCACCAGAAAGTTCTCCCCAAATTGGTGTGGGTCATACATCGTCACCAAAACCCTCAGCGAGGGAGCCGCCTACCTCTTCGATGTGGCCACGCAAGAAGAGTTCAACCCGATCAATTTATCGCAATTAAAGAAGTTCTGCTGTAAACAAAGTGACCAGAATGCATCTTGGCCGCCACCTTCAGACAGGCCGACCACAAACGTCTCCGACCGGATTTCCACTAGCTGGCCAAGAGGCCAGCTCCCAACAGGTACACTTCCCTTCCCCTAACAATCCTCTCCTAGAACTCACACGTACCACCATGCACGCACGATAGGCAAGTCCATCCTTTCGGTCATCCTGTCGTGTTGATGCCAGAAAGGAAGAGGGCCGACAATGCTAGCAGAACCGTCACCCCCAAGAATTTGCATGGTTTCCAGATCACCATCCACCGAAAAGTAGTCATGCCCCCTCAATCTCATCACCGCAAAACTTCCAGGTCTCAATCCGTCGGAAGAAGCACAAGGACACCGTTGAACGACCCAGCCCCTATTCATGGCCTGTTGCCCCAATGTCTTACAGACTCCACCGTCCAATTGGCCTTCCATCGATTGCCACATCAGCCATACCTGATAGTCGCGTCTATGGTCGGCAGTGAGAACAGTTTGCAGTAGTAGGTGGCACATCTAGCTCAAGAAGTGCTATCCAGACCTCTGGGATGAACTATTGACCCCAGGAGTGTTACCAAATACAACCGGGTTACTACGTTAAAAACCCAAGCATCCAAGTTTTTAACTCCGACGACATCAAGACGAAGCAGAGTGAGTAATCCAGGTTTGTCCTTATCTCCATAGTTCTTACTGATTCTGAGCGGTTACGAAATACCAGCGAGAGATCACTTCTCCCCCCAAACGAGTATCCAAGTTCCCTCTTTTACCTAGCCCGAGTGCCACCCAACAATGAGGGAAATCATCAACTTTGGCTCCCTCTAGGTAAGGTATTCCCCTTGGACCCAGTCGCAACACTATCAGGTTATTCTGCTTGCCAACAGCACATAGGGAGGGCTAATAGCATTTTCAATTTAGTTTTATTTCGATCTTCTATTTTGTAAAGAAAAGGAGGGATAGTAAAAAGGAAAAAGAAAAAGAGAAAAAAAGAAATAGGGAAAAATGAAGAAGAAGAAAAGTCAGTGACTAAGTCCTTCTTCAATGAAAAAAAAAAAAAAAAAGAAAAAAGAAAAAAAAAAGGAATATAAAAAGAAAAAAAATTACTTGTTGCTGAGTCCTGAAAGCATACAAACTCTTGTGTAGGGGAAGGGTAGATTTTAGGATTCCACCATCTGTTGGCAGTCCTATACCCAGCTTGTTGCAATTGACCAAGCATCCCTTCTCTTTAGGGCTTGGCAACCCATCGAAGTCCGCCAATACAACTGGGTGTTAGGGCCCATTTGCCGACACTCACTCCTCCCTTTTTCTCTAGTCCTAGGGCTTGACATCCCAACTAAGTCATCAAAACAGGGCTTAGCATCCCTCACAGAAGATCTCCTGGCAGCTGTGTCCTTAGTAGCATAGGTCTTGGCATCCCACTGAAAGTCACTTCCACCCTCAAGTTCCGATGCCCACATTTCTAGAATCCGCATTATTCTATCTATTAACTTTGCACCCTCCCGAGTGAACTTGTGAGGAAGAATTAGCATAACTATGGGTAGAAGGACAGCTTTCAAATCTCTCCTCTAAACCTGTCTTTGTTGCCTTAGGGTCACTTTCGCTGGATAAAGGAAACTTGTTTCCCAAATCCACCGGCATGAATGTACAACGGTTCCTTTTGGTTGTGAGGTGAGCCACCTTTCATTCCCCTACAGGTTCAGATAGCACCATTGGGCTAGAACAGCCACCTTGCGCAGACTCTGTCATGGGTAGCCATTTGAAAATCCCCTTACTTCCTACATGCCACTATTTCAGTCCATAGAACTTTGGCAAATAGACTTGGCATCCACCGCCTTTACAGTACCAACGAGGCAGAATACAGGAGGATGGGCCATAATACAATGTCTCAACACCTTCACACACATTATTACTTGTGCTCATAGATAAGGGGAGGAAATGACACTTCCTCCCCATTTAGGAGGACTAACGTGCGAATAAGCATGCAGGTAAATAAGCAAACTGAGTCAATTAGCTGGCTGTCACTTATGAGACATGGTTGCCCCTAAAGAGTTGGCACCTCGACTGCGTCCAACATCAGGATGACAACCGTTCCTTACGAGAACGAAGGAGGTTTGCCCCTGCACATCACCCAGCTCGGACGGCTGCACACCACTACGAGGACCTGTGCCAAACGAGACATCACACAAAGATACAGTTGGCTGCCGAGTAAATTAACCGATAGCTACTCACGAGACACGGCTGCCCAAAGGGAGCTGACATCCCAGCGGTGCCCAAAGTGAGGACGCTAAACACATTCCATGGAACGAAAGAGGTTCAGCCACGCAATACCCAGCATAGAAAGTTGGAAGCCACTACACGCGATCTGGCTAAAATGCCGCATCGCACGGAGGTAAGGCTGACCGACGGAAGGGAACAGTGGGCTGTTCGGTGTCATCAGCTGGCAACCACTATAGCGATCCGGCTTATGCCAGTATCTGGCATTTCTGCCATGACGCGAATACCCTCTCCGTATCACTCCCTCGCACTTTACTATAGGATATACTCGTATACATGCAAACCCTCTTATGTGCAGAATCCACAAGAGACATCTCTTGGAAAAGGATAATTGGCATTATGGATAATTCTCTTAGATTACAGATAAACAAAAAAAAGTGCAGGGTACAAGAGGTCAGTCGATGTTGCTGTCCCTCCAGCGCTCGACCTTCCGACGCCTGGCTCTCTGGCTCCCGATGCCCCGGAAAGGCTCCTAGGATGAGGCCATCAACATGCATCCTTGCCGACGCCAGCCGTCCGGGTATGTGAGCATATACACCCTGACGGTTCCCTTTTACCAGGAGGAGAAAAGCTACCCTTCTGATGCCCCAGAAAGGCTTCTGGGATGAGGCCGTCAACATGCACCCTTGCCGACGCCAGCCATCCGGGTGTGTGAGCATATACACCCCGACGATTCCCTTTTACCGGGAAGAGCAAAGCTGCCCTCCCGATGCCCCAGAAAGGCTCTCGAGATGAGGCTGTCAGCATGCATCCTTGCCGATGCCAGCCATCCAGGTGTGAGCATATACACCCCGATGGTTCCCTTTTACCGAGAGGAGCAAAGATGCCGGGTAGGTGTGCCGGCTGCCGATTCGAGATGGTGGTGAACCTCAGGAATGCTTTGAAGGAGATGGCAATGGACTTGCCGTACCCGTCTGCTTGAGGTGTCATGCCGTCGGGCTCCGTCTGCTGCTCTGGCCACCTAGCGCATGAGTAGGGGAGTGGCAGAATGCCCCTAGTTCTGCCCCTGTTGTAGGCATCGGCGGCCTTGTCGATAGGAGGGGGAACCCTGGTGGAGTCTCGGATGAGGATGCAGCAGACTTGTCACGTTCGCCTGTTCGGGTGACCGTGGCAGAGGAGGGGCAAAATGCCCCTAGTTCTGCCCCACGATGTTGGCCAGTATTCTGCTTGTGGAAGGTGTTACCCAAACTAAGCAGGCTAGCTATCCCGACTGCGTGATGTGGCACCCCTGTAGGGAGTTTAAGGTTTCTAGATGATTGTACTAGTAGCCGAAAGGTTCTCTACTATTGTTTCCTATGCCGAGCAAGATACTTGGTATGATTGCCAAGTTTCGGCTGACTTGGTCGGGTTGCCAAGTTGGGGGATACTGAGGACACAGCTGCCGGCGCACTTGTACATGGGATGCCTAGCCCTGTTGTTGAAGGAGTGGGTTCCGGCGTGAGTCACCTGGAAGCCATGAAAAATAAAAGGCCAACTATAAAAGAGTCGTACGAGCGAGAGTCTGAGTCACTTAATTGAAAAAACGCAATGAGTCTCCCCAGCGGAGTTGCCAAAAATCTGTACCCTCTCTTTCATTTGGCTATCACCCGAAAGCCCATAGGGTTCCGCCAACCTGGCTGGCGAATGGACCGAGGTACAGAGAATTGAAAGGTGTTTATGTGAGTGCATCACCACGTGGGGCAGAGGGCTCATTGAACGGAGTCACCACCTTATTTTTGGGTAGAAAACAAGGAAAACCGGATGTGGGGAAGTGTCCTTCCGCTATCGAAACAATAAAACTGCGAGAATGACGTAAAATCAAGTAACGCTATACGAAACAAGAGAGAACAGGATACAACCTGGACTCAGGGTACTATTGGGGAAGGTGTTAGGCACCCCCAGACAGCCCAGGCAATCCTGGCCTCTCTTCGGCTCTAAAAATGGAAAAGCAATGATAGTCAACCTGGCCACACATGGCCTCATCCTAGAAGTCTTTCCTGGGGATCGAAAAATTCTCTGGTGACCAGGAACCGCCTGGGTGTACATACTCATACACTAGGACAGCCGATGTTGGCAAGGATGCATGCTGATGGCGTCATCCCAAAAGTCTTTCTGGGGCATCGATAGGGTAGCCTTACTCCTCCCGAAGATTGGGAACCATAGGGCCGTACAAACTCGTACGCCCGAACGGCCGACAACGGCAAGGATGCATTCCGACGGTGTCATCCTAGAAGTCTTTCCGGGGCATCAGGAGGGTAGTCTTACTCCTCCCAGAGATCAGGAACCGTCGGGTCGTACATGCTCATATGCCCGAACGGCCGATGCCGGCAAGGATGCATGCCAGCAGCGTCATCCCGAAAAGTCTTTCCGGGGCATCGAGAGGGTAGTCTTACTCCTCCCGGAGATCGGGAACTGTTGGGTCATACATGCTCGTACGCTCGAACGTCCAATGTCGGCAAGGATGCATGCTAGCGGCGTCATCCCGGAAGTCTTTTTGGGGCATTGAGAGGGTAGCCTTGCTTCTCATGATGAGATATGCAGGAAACGAGTAAAACACGTGGGAAAACTGTGAGTTTCCACATAAAAGGACCCAGCAGAGGGGTCGCAATCGAACCGAACTCGACTGTACCGGGTGGATTCACCTAGCCGGGAGGGAGCCTGCCAGTACCTTCGAAAGTGTTTCCGAAGGAATGACACCCAGGCATGTCCTTCGACCTTTCCCTTGCGTGGGGAAGGTCTGGCGTGGTCAGAGCTCAAGAAAACGAAGCTAAATCATACGTAAAACGACGAGGAAGGAGGGGCTTACCTGTAGGGAGTCGTCGGCAGTGATCGGAAGTCCTCGCTCCGGTGTGGCAAGAGGGTGTCGGGGCTCCGAGCAACTCTTCTCCTTTAGAACCTTCAACCTATCATCCGAAAAGCCATGCAAAGCATCTGAAGAGCGTCTCCTACGTCTGAACTAGCGTCTTTCGAAAGGAGTGGAAGCCTACCTGAATGGGGTGGAAGGTCCCCTTTTTATAAGGGATTACCTTCCTTCTTTGGGGGATCTGTGGATGGAAACCCAGCGTACGTCTTGGTTCAATCACGTGGTCGGCATGATTGATTGATTGCGAGATTTAAGTGATTAAATCTCATCGTATCTTTCTAATTGATTCAACTTGCCTTTTTAGGTAGCTAGCTAGTAGCCGTAGTGTGTTAGTCAGATGCTGGTTGGTTGGGATGGGGTCCGCCAGGAATTTTTAGCTGGTGATTCGAGGAAATAGGCTGTAGCGGATAGCTGTAGCTTTGCACCAGCTAGGAGTTTGGCTGCCACGTGTTTATCCCGAAGGTCGGACTAGGCGTGTCGACGAACGTACCTACACGTTGGTGGGAGAGTTAATGGTCGGCCACCGAGGCATTTTACTGGTGTGCCGGTAGTTGGCCGGCTCGTTTTACCCGGCCACCCTATAAGCATGGAGCATGTCCACTTAGCTCGGGGAGTCTGGGGAGCCAATTGCTGGGGTCAGATATCGGCATGCTAGCGGTGGGCCGGCTGGCCGCCGATCGGCCCGTTTGAGCATGGGTCAATATGGAGCCTGCTGCTGAGGTTGGATACCGACATGCCTACAGTGGGCCGGCTGGCCGCCCGATCAGCCCGTTTGAGCATGGGTCACCAAGGAGCCAGCTGCCGGGGTTGGATATCGGCATGGCGGTGGCGGGCCGACTGGCAGCCCGATTTGCCCGTTTGAGCATGGGGGTCAATAGTCCTGTATCCAGTTCTCTCTTGTTTCGTATAGCGTTACACAATTTAATGTCATTCTCGTGGTTTTTATCGTTTTGATGGTGGAAGGACACTTCCCCATCCGGTTTTCCTTATTTTCTACCCAAAATAAGGTGGCAACTCTGTTCAATGAGCCCTCCGCCCCATGTGGTGATGCGCTCACATAAACACCTTTAATTCTCTGTACCTCGGTCCATCTGCCGGCTGCGCTGGTGAAACCCCATGGGCTTCCGGGTGATAGCCAGATGAAAGAGAGGGTACAGCTTTTTGGCGACTCCGCTGGGGAGACTCGCTGCATTTTATTGATCAAGTGACTCAGACTCTCACTCGTACTACTCTTTTATAGTCGGCCTTTTATTTTTCATGGCTTCCGAGCGACTCACGCCGGAACCTGCTCCTTCAACAACGTGGCTTGGCATCCCACACACAAGTGCACCGGCAGCTGCATCCTCAGCCGCCACCGACTTGGCAACCTGACCAAGGCGGCCGAGGCTTGGCAATCACACCAAGTATCTCGCTAAGCATAGGGAACAACAACAAAGAACCTTCCGGTCACCAATACGATCATCTAGAAGCCGTGAACTCTCGCCAGGGGTGCCGCATCACGGAGTCAAGATAGCTAGCGTGCTTAGTCAAGGTAACACCATCCACAAGTACAATACTGGCCAACATCACGGGGCAGAAATAGGGGCATTCTGTCCTTCCTCCACCACAGTCACTCGAACAGGTGAATGTGACCAGTCTGCTGCATCCTTGTCTAAGACTCCACCAGGTTTCCTCCTCTTATCAACATGGCTGCTGGTCCCTGTAACAAGGGCAGAACTAGGGGCATTCTGCCCCTCCCCCTCATGCACTTGGCGGCCAGAGCAGCAGATAGAGCCCGGCGGCTTGACACCTCAAGCAGAATGTCAAGTCTGTCGCCATCTCCTCCAAAGCATTCCCAGGGTTCACCGCCATCTCAAACCAGCAGCCGGCACACCTACCCGGTACCCAACCAGGAGACCACTTATGCCGCTCCCACCAGGTCCATCATCCAGCACCCCTTCAGCTTGAGGGTTAGCAAGCTGTAGAAGACCTTAATGATTCCCACCTGCAAGATCAAGAACTTGAAGAAGTTGGTCCATGGGTCCAACCACCCAAATCTACTGGTATAACGTCTACTGACGAAGTTGAACTTGTAAACCTTAGGGATGAACAACATCGAAAAGAAACGAAAATTAGCAAAGAGGTACCAGAGCCCTACCGGCAACAACTCCTCGCGCTCCTACAAGAATTTGTGGAAGTGTTTGCATGGGATTATGAAGACATGCCCGGTTTGGATGAACGGGTAGCAGTCCACCGATTACCCCTCAAACCGGGAGTCTGCCCTATGAAGCAAAAAGCTCAACACATGAGATAGGAATGGGCACAGAAGTTGAAGGAGGAAGTTCACAAGTAGTTGAACATCCGGTTCCTCCAGCCAGTCTTCTACCCGGAATGGGTGGGAAACATGGTACCCATCCCAAAAGAAGGACGAGCGGGTATGCATGTGTGTCGACTATCAAGACCTCAACAAGGCTAGCCCCAAGGACGACTTCCCACTACCACACAAAGATGTCTTGGTAGATGACGCCACCAAGTACAGGGTCTTTCATGGACGGATTCTCTAGGTACAACGAAATCCTCATGGTAGAGGAAGACAAGGAGAAGACCACATTCACAACCCCTTTGGGCGTCTTCTATTATAGGGTGATGCCATTCGAGCTCAAAAATGCTGGTGCTACTTACCAAAGAGCCATGACTACCCTCTTCAATGACATGATGCACATAGAAGTCAAAGTCTGCGTCGATGATATGGTAGTGAAGGCACGCACTCATCGGCAGCATCTTAAGCACTTGAGAAGATTGTTTGAGCGCCTAAAGAAGTACAAGGTCAGGTTAAACCCATCAAAATCAACATTCAGGGCCACCACCAGAAAACTCCTCGGCTTTGTCATTAATAAACAGGGAATTTAGGTAGATCCCGACAAGGCAAAGGCAATTTTAGACATGCCTCCCCCACAGACGGAACAGTAGATTCGAAGCTTATTGGGAAGACTACAATACATTGGGTGCTTCATCTCATGCCTCACGCCAATTTGTGAGCCCTTCTTTAAGTTGTTGAAGAAAAATGCCAGCTTCACATGGATAGCAGAATGCCAAGTCGCCTTTGACCACATCAAGCGGTAGCTATCTCGGCTGCCAGTTCTCGTGTCGCCTCAACCCAGGCAGCCGCTCTTCCTATACATGTTGGTCACGGCTTCTTCCATGGGCGCAGTACTAGGCCAGCATGATACTATCGGTAGAATCGAGCAAGCCATATACTACCTTAGTAAGAAATTTACCGAGGTAGAGGAACGGTATGAGCTGATAGAAAAATACTCTCTCATTGGTTTGGATGGTGAAAAAGCTACGACACTACCTGGTGGTCTATCCAGTTTTGTTGCTTAGCCGCCTGGATCCCCTGTGCTACCTCTTCGACCAGCCGACCTTGGTAGGCAGGTGCGTAAAATGGCAAATGCTCCTTGCCAAGTTCGACATCCGGTACGTATCCCAGAAATCCATGAAGGCCCAAGCCCCAATACTTACTCACTCCACCATCCAACCAGCCTTCCACCGACTACCGCATTTGACATACCCGGTAGCCACATCTACGGTCGACGATGAGAACAGTTTGCAACAGTAGGCAGCGCATCAGACTCAATAAGTGCTATCCAGACCTCTGGGACAAACTATCGACCCCAGGAGTGACACAAACTACATCTAGGTTACCACACTACAAACCTGAGCATCCAAACTTTTAACTCCGACGGTGTCAAGATGAAGCAGAGTGAGTAGACCATGTTTGTCCTTATCTCCATAGTTCGTGTTGATTCCGAGCGATTTCAAAATACCGACAGGAGATCACTTCTCCCCCCCGAATGAGTATCCAACCTCCCATTTTTACCTAGCCTGAGTGCCACCCAACAATGAGGGAGATCATGAACTTCGGCTCCCTCTAGGTAAGGTATTCCCCTTGGACCCAACCGCGACAATATCGGGTTATTCTGCTTGCCAATAGCATGTGGGGAAGGCTAGCAGTACTCTTTTATTCAATTTTTTTATTTCGATCTTCTATTTTGTAAAATAGAAAGGATAGCAAAAAGCAGAAAGAAAAAAAAAGAGAAAAATGAAGAAGAAGAAAAGTCAGTGGCTAGAATCCTTCTTCAAACGAAAAAAAAGGAAAAGGAAAAGAAAAAAAAAGGGAAGGAAAAGTTACTTATTGCTGAGTCCTAAAAGCATGTGGACTCCTATGTAAGGGAAGGGTAGATTTTAGGATTCCGTCGGTTGTTGGCAATCCTATACCTGACTTGTCGCGATTGACCAAGTATTCCCTTCTTTCAAGGCTTGGCAACCCATCGAAGTCCGCCGATACAACCGGGTGCCAGAACCCATTTGCCGACACCCACTTCTCTCTTTTTCTCTTGTCCGAGGGCTTGACATCCCAGCTAAGTCATCAAGGCAAGGCTTGGCATCCCTCACAGAAGACCTGCTGGCAACTGCGTCCTCAGCAGCATTGGGCTTGGCATCCCGCTGATAGTTGCTTCCACCCCGAGTTCCGATGCCCAAGTCTCTGGAACCCGCACTATTCTATCCGTTATCACCACACCCCCAGAGCGAACTTGTGAGGAAGAATCAGCATAACTATGGGTAGAAGACAGCTTTCAGATCTCTCCTCTCGACCGGTCTTGATTGCCTTAGGGTCGCTTCCGCTGGACAAAGGAACCATGTTTCCAAACACACCCGTGTGAATGTCTAGTAGTCCCTTTTTGTTGTGAGGTGACCCACCAATCATTCCCCTACAGGTTCGGATAGTACCATTGAGTCAAAACAGCCACCTTGCGCGAACTCCATCACAGATAGCTACTTGAAAGACCCCCTCACCTTTTCCGTGATGCTATTCCTAAAACATCGGTGAATAAGCTTGGCACCCATCATTTTACAAAACCAATGAGGTGGGACATGAGAGGAAGGGCCACAAGGGAATGTCTCAACACCTGCACACACCTCACTACTTGTACACATGGATAAGGGGAGGAAACAACACTTCCTCCCCACCCTTAAAAACTAATGTACGAATGAGTGTGCAGGTAAACAAGCCAGTCGGGTCAATCAGCTTGCTACCACTTAAGAGACGTGGTTACCACAAATGGTCAGCACCTTGGCCACGTCCGACGTCAGGACAATAGCTACTCCTTGTAGGAACAAAGGAGACCCACCGACGCACATCGCCAAACTCAAATAGCTGGACGCTAGAATGAGGATGCGCGCCAGACACGTCGTCACAGGGGGGGAAATAGCCGGTTGCTGGGTAAACCAGCCGGCAGCCACTCGTGAAACACAGCAACCCAGACGGAACAAACACCCACAGAGCAAAGGGTTGCAACCGCTTGATACCCAGCCCAAAGTACCGGAGGCCACTACCTGCGATTCGGCTAAGACGCCGCCTCACACGGAGGTAAGACTGACCGAAAGGGGGAGGGAATAGCAGGTTGTCTGGTTCCATCAACTGGCAACCGCCATAACGATCTGGCTTATGTCGACGTCCGGCACTTCTACCGCAACACGAATGCCCTCTCCGTATCGCTATCTCGCACCTTACTCGCATACACGCAAAAGTTCTTGGGTACACAATCCATAGGAAATATTTCGTTAAATACAATTGATATTATTTAGATAATTCCATAGATTACAGACGTGAGACAACAGGCTACGGGTACACAAGGTCAATCCAGATCACTATCCCTCCGGCGCTCCTGTTCGATCTCCCAGGCCTCCATCTGCTCCAGCAAGCCGACCAACTGGTCCTCGCGGTTCATCAGCCGCACAAGGACGTTGTCCTGGGCACTCAGGCGGTCCATCGCCATGCGCAAACAGTCACTCAGTAGGGACTCCATCGTAGACGCATCGGTAGCTGCACTCTGACCTAGAACTCCACCCGCGAACAGCAAAGTAGTGGTTGAAGCAGTTGGCCGATGCCCAGTCAACGGCCCGGTAGACGTCCCGGTAGAGGAGCTAGCCAACTTAGAAGCAAGCTTCCCATAACTGCCGAGATCAACTACTGTGATGGGTCGAGTCAGGAGTGGGACTTTCTGTCAGCTGTCAGTCGAGATGCGCAGGAAGCCTGCCAGCTCGACCATCGCCTCAACTAACAGTAACTGGCCTGGAGGCCGTCGATCCTAGTAGACCACGCTCTGCATCTGGCATTGAACCGCCACCGCCCAGTTCACCTGACAACCTATTACCACTATGAAAGTCATGAGGTAAGTTGCCACGCTAATCTCGTCCCAATGTCCCCCTTTTGACAGGATTGTGTTGTTGAGGATAAAGGAGACGAGATGGGTGACCAGGTTCGGGTCACGCGCCTTGACCACCCGCTGGTCTGAGCCGGCTTCCGTTGTAACCGTTGCATTGATGTCACTAATGCTCCAAGGGTGGCTCGGCAGAGGGGCGAAGACGTCTAGGCCGGTAAAGTGGAGGCCCAACACCTTGAACAGGAGCACATCGGAGAGTTTCGCTGGCCCAGCCTGGAGGCCGAGAACGAGTTGCGACTCCACCTCTGACAGGTTGGAGTACATCTTGGCCACCAAGCCAATGACGGTCTCCATGTGGCAGAAATCTCGAATGAATGGGAGCAGGCCCTGCGCAGTGAACAGCTGCTCCACACCCGGTAGCCGGTCGAAATCAGCCGGCCTGCCGTATAAAACATTCCTCAGGGCCAGACGATCATCCACTAGGAGCACCAACTCCTAATCGGTGTCAGGAGGCGAGACGCCTTCAGCTGCCACCTCGTCGCAACCGGTTGCCATATGGTACCATGGGAGCGCCATGCGAACTGACTTCGCATCTGAGGCTGCGTCATCAAGCATTATCGGCAGCATGTTAGAAGACTCCTGGAGGAGCCGCTACCTCTCAACCAACATATTGCGACGCGTCCGACGCCGCGAGCTTTGGAGAGGATCCTCCACCGACGACTCACCTTCCGCATCATCCTCCGGCAGACGAGAACTGGGGGCGTCCAAGTCCCCGCGTCGCTCTGACAGCCACCATCGAGAAATGGCCTCAGCAGAAGGGGAATCATAGCCACCGTCCATAAGCAAGCAGAAAACCTATAAACGAACGGCCTCTGCCCGGTCGGGACGGACGAGCTCCTCTGCCGGCAGATCTTTCAGTGACAAGGGCAAAGTCTCAAGCCATTGTCGCACAAACACAACAGCCGACCGCTAGACATGGCCCGTGACATTCTTGGTCCTAGGCATTGGAACGTTGAAGAAAAGGAAGTGCGAAGGAAAAATGGAGAGAAGAAACCAGCGAAGGAGAAAACGAGAAGAAGATATGAAAAATTTTAGACGCCTTCACCTCCCTATTTATTAGCAAACGAGACCACTCAGATGCCGGCAACCCAGGCGATAGCCGGTTCAAAAATTGGCTGAACAGAAACCAAGAAAGCTGACAAATCACCTCACCTGCAATGATTCCTAACGACTGACGAGCGATGCGACTATTCACTGCACCGACAACCAACTTTTGGATGCAGCACGTGATAGCACCTAGCTGCAAGCAAACACAAGGTGGCTGCCATGCAACTAGCTGGCTGGGCCCAAGAACCAAGGAAAGCATGACACGACTATTCACTACATTGACGACCAGCTTTTGGACGCAACACGTGAAGGCTTTCCACCTCAGCACCTGGTTACCGGCACCCACAACGTGGTTGCCGTGCAAGCAGCCGGCGGAGCCCAAGAACCAAGGAAAGCATGATGCGACTATTCAATGTGCCAACGACCAGCTTTTGGACGCAGCACGTGAAGGCTTTCCACCTCAGCACCCGGCTGCTGGTACCCACAAGATGGCTGCCATACAAGCAGCCGGCTAAGACGAAAACCAAAGGAAGGCACGACGCGACGTCACCCTGCGCAAAATATCCAATGGTCAAAAGAGAGAAAGATGACTCATTGCAAAGATTCTTGACGATGATTTCCAGTTAAAAAATCAAAGGTGTAAGTCCAACTTCCCGCTTAATGGTGTCTCTCGGTTAGGTAACCGAGAGTGTAAGCCCAACTCCCCTTTCAAGGCATCTTCTGGTTAGGCGACCAGGAGTGTAAGTCCACTATATCATGGTGACTCTCGGTTGAGAAACTGAGAGTATAAGTTCAGTTATCCCGGTTTAGAGTACATTGTCTCTGAACCTCTTAAGACTTTTCCTGAAGCACCTTCCAGGAAAGTCTATTTTATAACAAGCGATAGATATTCACAAAGTGTGAAACCTCACATTATTTACCACTCACACATGGAGGGTCATTCAACCCTAGAATATCGGTTTCCTTCCACCGAGGTCATACAACCTCGCCTAGGGAGGGGCATTCTATTGACCCCCATGCTTAAACAAGCCGAATGAGCGGCCAGCCGGCCTACCGCCGGCATGCTGGTATCTAACCCTGGCAGCTGCCTGCCAGTTGACCCATGCTTAAACGAGTCGATCGGGCAGCTAGCTGGCCTGTCGCCGGCCTGCCGGTATCTAACCTCGACAGCCGGCTCCCTATTGACCCATGCTTAAGAAGGCATGTTGAATGGTCAGCCGGCCATCCACCGGCATGCCGGTATCTAACCCCAACAGCCGGTATCTGACCCCTGTAGCCGGCTCCCCAGACTCCCCTAGCTCAATGGACATGCTCCACCCTTATGGGGTGGCCGAGTAAAACAAGCCGACCAACTACCGGCACACCGGTAAAACACCCTGGTGGCCGACCTCTAACTCTCCCACCAACGTGTAGGTACGTTTGTTGACATGCCTAGTCCGACCTCTGGGATAAACACACGGTAGTCGGACTCCTAGCTGGTGCAAAGCCCCGGCTATCCGCTACAGCCTATTCCCCCAAATCACTAGCTAAAAATTCTTGGCGGACCCTGATCCAAACCAACCGGCATCTGGCTATCACACGGCGGCTGCTGGCTAGCTACCTAAAAAGGTAATTCGAATTGATTGGAAAGATAGGACGAGATTTAATCACTTAAATCTCGCAATCAATCAATCACGCCGATCGCGTGATTGAATCACGATATACGTGGGGTTTCCATCCTGGGATCACTTGAAAAAGGAAGGGGATTCCTTATATAAAGAGACCATCTACTCCATTTCACGGCATGGCTTTTTGGACGACTTGTTGAAGGTTCTGAAGTAGAAGAGCTGCTTAGAGCCCCAACGCCCTCTTGTCGCACCGGTGCAAGGACTTCCAACCACTGCTAATGACTCCCTACAGGTAACTCCCCTTATCCTCCACCGTCGCTCGTATGATTTAGCTTGGTTTTTTTCAAGCCCCGACCATGTTGGACCTTCCCCATAAAAGGGAAAGGTCAGAGGACATGCCCGGGTATCATTCCTTCAGATATGCTTCTGAAGGTACCGGTAGCCTCCCTCCTAGTTGGGTGAATCCACCCGGTACGGCCGAGATCAGTTCTGTTGCGACCCTTTTATCGGGTCCTTTTGCAAGGAAACTCGTGTTTTCTTACGTGCTCTACGAATGCATCGTCGAGTTTTCCCATCCTTTTCTTTTGAAATGACTAGCCATCGTCAGACGCCGTATCCGCTTAGAGATGGTAATCTCCCAAAAGGTGTCTGCCTCTCCAGTCTCTCGAGACTAGGTGTAGAAATCTTTACACTCAGAGGTTGAGGTGGAAAACCGGGTGCACATCCGGTCTCAGACCCAGATGCTCAGTAGGCCAACGAATAGACCTGTCAAACTCTTGGCTGAAAAGCCAGAAGTCCGTTGCGGGGGCTATAACGTTTATATTTGCATTTTCGTCTATTTTTCACTACCTTTTACTAGGAGAGGCAAAGTTGTCCTCCCGATGCCCCGGAAAGGCTTCCGGGATGAAGCTGCCGGCATGCATCCTTGCCGGTACCGGCCGTCCGGGTGTACGAGTATATACACCCCGACAGTTCCCTTTTATCGTGAGAGGCAAACCTGTCCTCTCGATGCCCCAGAAAGGCTTCCAAGATGAGGCCGCCGGCATACATCCTTGCCGGTACTGGCCATCTGGTTGTATGAGTATATACAACCCAATGGTTTTCTTTTAACGAGAGAGGCAAAGCTGTCCTCCCGATGCCCCGGAAAGGCTTCCGGGATGAGGCCACCGGCATACATCCTTGCCGGCACCGACCGTCCGGGTGTATGAGTATATACACCCCAACGGTTCCCTTTTACCGGGAGAGGCAAAGCTGTCCTCCCGATGCCCCAGAAAGGCTTTCGGGATGAGGCCGCCAACATACATCCTTGTCTGCACCGGCCGTCCAAGTGTATGAGTACATACACCCCGACGGTTCCCTTTTACCAAGAGAGGCAAAGCTATCCTCCTGATGCCCCTAAAAGGCTTCCGGGATGAGGCCACTGACATGCATCCTTGTCGGCACCGGCCGTCCAGGTGTATGAGTATATACACCCCGACATTTCCCTTTTTACCTGGAAAGGCAAAGCTGTCCTCCCGATGCCCTAAAAAGGCTTCCAGGATGAGGTCGTCGGTATGCATCCTTGCCAGTATCGGCCATCCGGTTGTATGAGTATATACACCCCGATGGTTCCCTTTTATAGAGAGAGGCAAAGCTGTCCTCCCGATGCCCCGGAAAGGCTTCTGAGATGAGGCCACCAGCATACATCCTTGCCAGCACTGGCCGTCCAAGTGTATGAGTATATACACCCCAACGGTTCCCTTTTACCGGGAGAGGCAAAGCTATCCTCCCAATGCCCCAGAAAGGCTTTCGGGATGAGGCCACCTTCATACATCCTTGTCGGTACCGGCTGTCCAGGTGTATGAGTACATACACCCCAACGGTTCCGTTTTACCGGGAGAGGCAAAGCTGTCCTCCCAATGCCCCGGAAAGGCTTCGGGATGAGGCCACCAGCATGCATCCTTGCCGGCACCGGCCATCCAGGTGTATGAGTATATACACCCCGGATCAGTTGTTTGCTGTGCCGAGCGAGAGACTTGGCATGATTGTCAAGCCCCAGTTGACTTGGTTGGGTTGCCAAGTCAGTGGCTGCTGAGGACGTAGCTGCCGGCGCACTTGTGCGTAGGATGCCAAGCCCTACTTTTGAAGGAGCGGGTTCTAGCGTGAGTCGCCCGGAAGCCATCAAGTTTGCCTCTTGACGTTGATGACCTGCAAGCCTGGAGTGTCCCCACCTAGGTCATTAGGTTGGTGTTGCGATGCTAGGTTGAAGGAGAGGGGGAAGGAGTGCACCTTGTTGTCTCCTTTCCCTGTACAAACCAGTCAGACGCTATGTCCATTTTCAATGTTCCTCCCTGTAGGATGGGCAATGGTGAGGGAGGTTGGTGAAGGGCTGGATCCTCAGTGCATACTGGGGATTCTCCGAACAGTTGCAACAAACCGTCCTCTGGCTCCTGGCTTGGCTGTAGGTTGTCCTCCCAGGGTTCCATGCACCTAGACAGATAGTGGAAGAAGGCTGGGTTCTGGAGACCCGGTGGTGAGGTGGTGGCCGATTCCGGTGTCGGTTGTTGCGACCCGGAAGGCGCTACAGCAGCTACAGATTGTCTAGGATGTTAGTAATTCTCTGCCAGTATGACGATGACCTCCCCTTTCCATAGGAACTTAAGCATCCTACGAAGGGTGGAAGGTACGATGGAGTTTTGGTGGAGAAATGGACGGCCCAAGATGAGGTTGTAGCTCAGGGGAATGTATACTACATGCACAGGAACTTCGAAGGAGGCTGGTCCGATGATGAGGGGAAGGATGACCTCACCTTTGGCTTCGTGAAGAGTGCCGTCGAATCCTCTCATCACCCGGTCGATAGGGAGCAAGTCTTGTTCTTTGATTCCTAGCTTGTGTAGGACTTGTAGCGGGCACAGGTTTAGCCCAGATTCGTCGTCGATCATTACCATGGGGATACAAAGGTCTTTGTATTGTACCCAGATGTACATGGACAAGTTGTGATCGGTCCCGACCGGTGAGAGTTCCAAGTCTGAGAAATAGACGAAGGACGGGACTGTTACCGTGGCCACCATTCCTTCTATGGCCCCGGGAGCGAGACCTTGGTCCACTTTAGCTACCTGCAGTGCTTTGAGAAGTGTTTCCCAGTGCTCGGTAGAGGACCGGAGCAGGTCCCATAGTGAGATGTCTGCCCGTATCCCCTACAACTGGATCGACAAGTCTGGGGGTGGCCGTGATTGGGCGGCCAGTGCTGAGGAGGCGGCCGCCGGTACTGCTGGGGCGGCAGCCGGTTGAAGTTTGTCCTGCTACTCCCGGGATGGAGATCCCTCTAAGGCGTGGCTTTGGTTGATATACCTGGCCAGACCTGGTTATAGCCAAACATGTGGATGGCTGTGGTGAGACGGCTACCTCCTTGCCTTTGTGCTGTTCGAAAGTGACTCTGGCCGGAGGAGGGGGTCTGGTCACAGGCATGAATTGTTGCTTTCCCAGGTGGGCTTGGAGTGGCGCTAGCATTGCAGCCGCTGGAGAGACCGTGCTAGCTAGAGTGCCGATCGTGGGAGCAAAGCCGGCGGTTGAGGCTATGGGGATTGAAGGTACCGCTGAGGTGACTTCCCTGACTAGGGCAGCGGGTGAGTAGAGAATTACCTTGGGTTGAGCCCGTAGGGTTGTCCTGGCGGCCGGCTCCATTAACACGGTAGCCGATTCTCTTGACACGGCAGCCGCAGGCACCACCCAAACGAAGAATTTTCCTACTGGTGGAGCTGATGCCTATTGCGGTGTAGGCCTTGAAGACTTCCTCGTCCTTCGCTGGCTGCTGATGGCGAGGATGGAGGACCGGAGTTGTTGGTAGTGTGGCTGGAGTTCTTCAAGCGTCGGCGGGTGGTTGGCTAGAAGGATGAGGTTGACAGGGTTCAGCCAGGGAGTTCCTGCTTCCAATGGCTGTGCCGAAGGGAGGGATCTCTTTGTCCCTTGTTCGTGCCTGGTTGGATAGGCGGAAACCGGTTGCATATGCCGAAACCCTTCGAGCAAGTGCCTCCTTCGGGCACCTAAGAAGATAATACTCACCTCGGAGTTTCCCACATGATTTGAGAAGGAATGTTGGCTTGGCCCGGGGGGTATGGGAGGCTGTTGAAGCTCAATGGTGCCCTAGTTGATAAGCCTCTTAATAGCTTGCCTCAGTGTCCGGCAATGGTCCGTTGCGTGGCCGACTGACCTATGGTATTCACAATACTGCTGCGAATTGTACCAAGTAGGAAGAACAGCTGGAGGCAGTTTGATAAGGGGGAGCGTGAGCAGTGGCTGGGCTCAGCGGTTTAGAGAGCGGTGTATATTCCGTTATGCGCGGTTGCTGCAGCTGTGGGGGCAGCTGGCGCGGTTCATGCTGTTGTTGACTGGGGCGTTGTTGGTTAACGCTTGTGCAATCTCCACTTTGTCCCTGTTTTCTTTGTTGAGAGGTTGTCGGGGATGTTACCTGCCACTGCCAGTGAGTCGGCAGATCGGATGCGGCTGCCGAGTGTGGAGCCTTGGGCCTCCAAGGTTGTTGATTCAGGGCCGCTCAGGTGGTGTAGATCGGCTGCTGAACCGGGGTGATTGCCGGCGGATGATACTCCTAGGCCAAGGGGGCGTACACTTGTTGTGGTTGGTATGGTGGTGGTGCTGCTGCTACAACGGTCACGGGAGACAGACGGATGTTGTCATTCCTCCGGGGACCGCGGTTGTTCCCCATGTTGTCGCCCGTGGCCGGTGGTCAGGGACGTATGTTTCCTCTGGGGTTGGCTCCAAATGGAAGAGCTGAGAATCTCCCCGACTTTAAGAATCCTTCCAGGCGGCTACCAGCTTTGATCAATTGGGAGAAAGTTGAGTATGACTGGATACATAGAAGGGCTACTAGTGATGGTTGAGCACCTTGCACAATTATGTCCAGAGAGTCTTCTTCTATGGGTTTGTCTCGAATTTGGGATGCTAAGGCCCGCCATCTGCCGACATAGCCACTGAACGGCTCATTCTCACGTTGGCGAAGGCAACGGAGATCTTCCAACTTTGGTGCCAAGTCTAAGTTATACGCGTACTGTTCCTGGAACATGTACGCCAACTGTTCCTAGGTGTAGATCTTTGTTAAGTCTAAGGACATGTACTAGGAAAGCGCAGGTCCTTGGAGAGATTTCTGGAACAGCCGGACGAGGAGCTTCTCCTCATGTTGCAGTGCCGCCATGTCTCCACAGAAGGCCCGGAGGTGCGTGCGAGGGTCCCCGTGCCCGTTGTATTTAACCAGTTCTGGCATCTTGAAATCAGGAGGGAGTGTTGCTTCGAGATAGAAATAGAGGTTTTGGAAGGCACAGGAAGGTTTCGATGGGCCGAACTTCATGCTCTGGAAGGACGCCTCCAGTTCAGCTATCCTCTGCAGTAGTTGCCCTTGCAAGTCGGGCACCGGGGCGGCAGCAGTGGCGGCTGCCGTCTGGTGTGGCGGCGGGCCGAATTGGTCGGCGACAAGAGTGGTGACAATGTCGTATTCTTCCGTGTGTTGCCTCTCTGGGACACAGATGGTTGGCCTGGGGGGATTACTGAACCGATCCCTTGCTGTTGATAGTGTGCCAACTGGTAAGCCAGGAGGGTTTGCTCGAAGTGTCCCGGTCGAGGTGGCAGGAAGGCGTTGGCCGCTCCTATGCCCTCGGTGTTCGAGGGTGGTTGGTAGCACGGACCAGTGCTCTGTGTGGGAGCTGGCCTGTTACGTTCAGTTTCAGCAGCCGGAGAAGCAAGTGGCGTAGGATGCACCGTGGCATTATCGAATGCCACAGCCGCAGACAGATCTAGCACCCGTGGTTAGTCCGGGATTCCGGTAGGCACGATGACAGGCCAGGTGAAGTTCGTCCGAGTGACGACAGGCGGCAGTGGGCCGAAGACCATGGACAGTGGCACAGAGGTTGCCGTAGTGATGGAAGGGGATGATCCAGAAGCCACAGCGGAACTGGTGGCCATGGCTCTTTCTTGTGAGCGAGTCAGGACAGGGGGAGCCAGCGGGGTTCGGAACCTGCAAATGGCAGAGGTCTACGAGGAGACAGTGCCCAGAGAATCTGTAGGGGTATAGTAAAGATCTGCAGGGATACCAAAGAAGGGTGATATGGTTCAATGCATTTGAAAGCGGCCTCGCTTAGCAAATGCGACAATTATGTTAAAAATCCTAACAAAAAAATAAAAGACTGACTATAAAAGAGCCGTACGAGTGAGAGTTTGAGTCACTTAATCGGTAAAATGTAGCGAGTCTCCCCAGCGAAGTCGCCAAAAATCTATACCCTCTCTTTCATCCAGCTATCACCTGGAAGCCCACGAGTATCCACCGGCCCTGCCAGTGGATCGGCCGAGGTGTAGAGAATTGAAAGGTGTTTGTGTGAGTGCATCACCACGAGGGGCGGATGGCTCGTTGAACGGAGTCGCCACGTTATTTTTGGGTAAAAAACAAGGAAAACCGGATGGAAAGTGTCCTTCCACCATCATGACGATAAAACCATGGGAATTACGTAAAATCGTGTAACACGAGAGAACTAGATATGGGGCTCAGGGTACTGTTGGGGAAGGTGTTAGGCACCCCCAGATAGCCCGGGCATTCCCGGCCTCTCTCCGGCTCTAAAAACGGAAAACGACGAGAGTCAGTCCGGCCACACATGGCCTCATCCTGGAAAACTTTCCAGGGAATCGGGAGGAATAACTTCATTCCTTCCGGTAAAACAAACGAAGATTGAACAGTGCGGGGTTTCACACCGAATCTGGTGGTGAATGGGGGAGAGAAAGATATGAAGGTCCCCCTTAGGAACCTATCAGTAGAGGAACTGAAGGTCGGGTGAGGCAGCCGACTAGGCCACTGGAGAGCCGGCTAAATATGTCAGCTGCCACATCATATCTCCTCTTTGACTGGAGGTGAGAACTTATGTTACCACTTGGGCAGGGCCAGCACAGATGCGTGCCGGTGGCCTTATCCTGATAGGGCATCTTCACTTCTCCGGAAATCAGGAACCATTAGGTCGTATGTTTGTATACCCGAACGACTGCCGCCGGTAAAGATGCATGCCAGAGACATCATCCCGAAAATCTTTCCGGGGCACCGGGAATGTAGACTTACATTTCCCAGAAAATGGGGATCTGCTGCCGATTTTTTATACTGGTTCGCCGGCGGCAGGCTGGCTGGTTCCTCGAACCACTTACCCAAAAATGGGATTTCGGGGAGCCGGCTACTGGCCATTTGTGCCGGCTGGTCCCCCGAACCATTCACTCAAAAATGGGTTTTCGGGGAGCTGGCTACCAGCTGTTTGTGCCAACTTGCTAGCAGTAGGCCGGCTAGTTCCCCGAACCATTCACTGAAAAATGGGTTTTCGGGGAGCCGGCTACCGGCCATTTGTGCCGGCTTGCCTGCGACAGGCCGGCTGGTTCCCCGAACCATTCACCCAAAAATGGGTTTTCAGGGAGAAGATTATCGGTCGTTTGTTTCAGCTTGTCGACGACGGGCCGGCTGGTTCCCCAAACCATTCACCCAAAAATTGGTTTTCGGGGAGCCGGTTACCGGCCGTTTGTGTCAGCTTGCCATCGGCGGGTTGGCTGGTTCCCCGAGCCAATGGGGTTTTGGGGAGCACCTAGACTTCCCAGGTGACGAGAACCACCAAGTCATATTTCTTCGTACACCCGATCGGCCGCCGTCGGCAAGGGTGCATGCCGGAGGCGTCGTCCCAGAAATCTCTCAGGGGCATCGGGAATGTAGACTTGCATTTTCTGGGGAATGGGAACCACCGGGTTGTGCCTCTCGTACACTTAGACGGTTGCCGGCAGCAAGGGTGCATGCCGGAGGCGTCATCACAGAAATCTTTCCGGGGCAACGGGAATGTAGACTTACATTTCCTGAGAAATGGGAACCGTCGGGTTGTACTTCTCGTACACCCGGACGGCTACTGCCGGCAAGGGTGCATGCCGGAGGCGTCATCCCAGAAATCTCTCTAGGGCATCGGGAATGTAGACTTACATTTCTCGGGAAACGGGAACCGCCAGGTTGTACTTGTTCGTACACCCGAACGGCCGCCGTCGGCAAGGATACATGCCAGAGGTATCATCCCAGAAATCTTTCCGGGGCATCGGGAGGGTAGACTTATGCCTCTTGGAAAATGGGAATCATCGGGTTGTACTTCTCGTACACCTGGACGGCTGCCGCTGGTAAGGGTGCATGCCGGAGGCGTCATCCCGGTAATCTCTCTGGGGCATCGGGAATGTAGACTTACATTTCCCGGGAAATGGGAACCGCCGGGTCGTACTTGTTCGTACACCCGAACAACCGCCGCCGGCAAGGATACATGCCAGAGGTGTCATCTCGGAAATCTTTCTAGGGCATCGAGAGGGTAAACTTACGCCTCCCGGAAAACGGGAACCACCTTGTCGTACTTGTTCATACACCCGAACGGCCGCCGCCGATAAGGATGCATGCCGGAGGCGTCATCCTGGAAATCTTTCCGGGGCATTGAGAGGGTTGACTTACGCCTCCTGGAAAGACATGCGGTGATTGGATAAAAAAAAAGAAGCATAAAACCTGCTGGGAAACTTAGAGTTTCCACGTAAAAAGACCTGACGAGAGGGTTGCAACCGAACCAAAATCGATCATGCTGGGTGGATTCACCCGACCGGGAGGACGGCCACCCGTACCTTCAAGCGTGTTTCTGAAGGAATGATACCCGGGTCCGTCCTCCAACCATTCCCTAGCATGGGGAAGGTGTTACATAGTCGGGGCTCAAGAAAGACATCGTGAAAACGTACGTAAAATGACGAGGATGGAAGGGCTTACCTGTAGGGAGTCGGCGACGGTGATCAGAAACTCTCGCTCTAGGGCGGCGAGAAGGCATCGGGGCTCCAAGCGTCCCTCCTCCTTCAAAACCTCTAGCCGGCGTTTCCTCCAAGGGCCGAAAGTGTGCCGAGCATCTCCTGTGTCCATACAATGGTTTCTCCAAGAGGTGGAAGCATGTCCCTTTGGGAAGGGGGAGCCCTTCTTTTATAAGGGGTCACCTTCCTTCTTTGGGGGGACCTGAAGATGGAAGGTGGCATATGTCTCGGTTTAATTATGCGGTTTGTGTAATTGATTGATTTCCGAGATTTAAGTAATTAAATGCCGTCGTATCTCCTAATTGATTCAGCTTGCCTTTCCGGGTAGTTACCTGGCAGCCGCAACATGGTGGTCGGGTGCCAGTTAGTTCTATCCGGCTACTTCACGAAAGGGGAGTATGTTGGTTTAGATGGGTTTTTGGGAGCCGGCTGTTGGCTATTTGTACCGGCTTGCCGGCGGCCAGCCAGCTAATTCCTCGAACCATCTATGCAAAGATGGGTTTTCAGGGAGCTGGTTGCCGGCTATTCGTGCCAGCTTGCCAGCGGCCAGCCGATTGATTCCCCGAACCATCTGTACAAAGATGGGTTTTTGGGGAACTAGTTGCCAGCTATTCGTGCTGGCTTGCCGGCAGCCAGCCGGCTGATTCCCTGAACCATCTGTTCAAGTATGGGGGTCAATAGGGAGCTTTCTGCCAAATGTAGTACAAGTTCCAGATATGGCTAAAGCTTGGGGTCTTGGGTCCTCCATTTGTTGAGAGTTTGGGAGATCACCAGCATAGTGTCACCGAACACATGCAGATGCATGACCTAGTGTTCCAGTGCGAGTCGCAGTCCCATGATGCAAGCCTCGTACTCTGCCTCATTATGGGAGCACGTGAAGAGAAGCCACTTAGCTACGGGTAGCATCCGTCCTAGAGGATCCACTAGGACAACCCCCACTCCACGGCCTTTGGTATTAACCGCTCCATCGAAGTATAGGATATGGGGTTCCGCCTGATCTATATGTGTATAGATTTTTAGTATATTTTTGAAATGTTATCTTATGTAATTTCATTTTATTTTATCAATGGAAAAGTAAATGTGTATGGATTTTTGGTATGTAGAATGCATTTTGTTTGAAATATATCTTATATATCAAGAGTATTATAGGTACATGAATAGTATATGAATAATATTACAAGATTTTAATAGATTAATGTTTTTTTTTAAAATATTGTTTGTGATGGCCCCTGTGACAACCTAAATCGTCACAGAAAAGGCGTCACAAAGTAACTTTTTTCATTTATAAAGACCTTTTGTGATGGCTTTTTTTGTTCTATTGTGATGGTTTTGGCTGTCATAAATAGTATATTTAAGACAGTTTTTTAAGTTGTCAAAAACTTTTTGTGATAGCTTTTATAATAACAGTTTTTGACTGTTACAATAGTTGTATTTGTGACGATTTCAGGGTTATTTGTGATATTTATTTCTTTCACCTTGGGAAACGTTTCTTCACCATTGTAGAATTCAAGACCTATGGTTTTCAATTTCAATAGGTTTTGGTAGCTTTAATATCTCAAGAAATCTTATAATTAATATTATTTAGCAAAAATTAATTAATCTAATGTCTACTTTCTTTACTTTTGATTCTAAAGAGATGTTCAGATTCTTCTTCTATATTTAAGTTAATTTCTATTATTTCATTTACCATTGCTTGGCTGCCTCTTTTTATTTCACAAGGAATTAGAATAAAACCTTTGTTACCAATCTCGTCTTCATTGAAGTCATCGTCAACATATATTTGTGTTTATTTTGTTCATTGCTAGCTCCTTCTATTGCATTGTTTCATAGCATTCACTACAAGAAAATTCCTTTTTAGTGACAGATGTAAAATCTCATCTGTTACTATAGATCATCTGTAATGATGAAATTTTTCATCCATCACTATAAGTACTATCATTTATTATTTTAAGGTACTTATAGTGACGGATTTTTAAATCTGTTACAATAAATGTTCATCATCTATCATTATATGGTACTTTGCTATCTCTGTTATCTTTGTTGTTGTCGATGGAATACTCATACTTTTCTAAACACTTGAGGTTTATTTGATAACTATGGCTTTCATATTTTGTGTGCGACATCTTTAATGATTGTAAACGTATGTTATTTTTTTCATTTGATATTTTTAATTCAAATTACAGGTTTTTTAGTTTTAAAATTAATTGACATCTTTAAAATTTTTAATTACGCTTATAATTAATGTTCAGATCGATCAACCCTTCAATCGATCTAGAAGTCATTTTTATTAATTATTGTTGTATTCACTGATTGCATGAACAATGAACGTAATTTAATTATATTATAATTTACATTTAGTATGGTAGGCTGTGATTTGGATCGATGATTGATTAGTCAACCGTGTTTATGATTTGTACACAATAAGAACCTTTCACATGGGACATGGGTCCCAAATCACACTCAATCAACATATCTAAATTACAAGCTTAATTTTGTGAAACCTTATTTAACACAAGATCGACTTTATACAACTTTAATTTCATTTCCAAACAAAACCTAAATTTCTCTAAACAAATGCACCTTCAAGAATCACATTTATTTAGTCAACGTTTATTTTGGACTCTGCAACCCATTCCAAATCCAAAATATCAAGCCCAGCCCATCTCCCAAGGTCAGGTGCAGCCCAACATGCACCTCAATTTGTTAGGCCCAGCCCATTATTTCTCCATTTGCCCCTTGCACGTTTGACCTCACGATCATGCCATCTTTCTCCGTCTCATTCTCTAGCAGGCTTGTGCAATCGTCTCCCCTCTTTTTCATTTTCTCTTATCTTAGGGCTCCGATTCATCAAAGTTCCGCCAATGCTTCTTATGGAATCAGGCTTGGATGGGGGTCCTTGATCAACCGAAATTTTTCCTATCATCATCCTCTAGTTTATTTTAATTCCAAGCCATCAACACTCTTGTTTTGCAAGTTGGACATTGGGTTTTCCATTACTTCTATCTTTCTCCTTTTTCTTTCAAGTGTGGTGGTTTCCTGATTCTACTAAATTTTTGCTTGTGACATGCTACACATGATGCATATTCAATCACATGTATATTGTGAGAAATATAATGCTACAGGAAGCATACATATTTATTTAATTAATTTTAATTAGTGAACATTTGATGCCACACATGATACATATTCAATTACACATAGCGATAAATATGATACTTGCTACACAATTTTGGTTAACACGATTGTTATGCACACACATATATATACATATAGTGTTTTGCAACAAGAATATTGATCAGGTGTAACAGGATATATCATACACATCTCTAATCACAGTACGTATCTCAAAATCACAACCTTAATTTTGTGAAAATTTACTGAACACAAAATGGACTTCACAGGATTACAAGTACCACACCAACGGCTAGGGAGATATGGGAGGCTATTGAAGCTCGATGGTTCCCGAGTTGATAAGACGCTAGATAGCCTATCTTAGCGTCCGGCAGTGGTCGGTTGTGTGGCCAGTAGATCTGTGATACTCATAGTACTACTGCGAGTTGTACCAGGCAAGAAGAACAACCGGAGGTGGTCTGATAGGAGGGAGCGTGAGCAACGTCTGGGCCCTACGGAACACCTGGCTCAGTGGTTCCGAGAGTGGCGTGTACTCTGTTACGTGCGACTGCTGTGGCTGTGGGGGTGGCTGGCGTGGCTATTGCGGTTGCTACTGGATGGGGCACCATTGGTTAGCACCTGTTTGACCCCCATTTTGCCCCTGGTTCGTTTTCCAAGAGGATACTAGGGGTGTTGTCTGCCATTGCCGTGATATCGATGGCTCGGGTGTGGCTGCCAGTGGTGGAGCCCTTGGCCTCCACGACTGCTGATTTGGGGCCGCTCGGGTCGTGTAGACCGGTTGCTAAACCGAGGTGATAGCTGGCGGACGATACTCTTGGGTCGGGGCATACACCTGTTGTAGCTGATATGGCGGGGGCGTGGCTACCACGACTGTCACGGGAGACGGACGCATGTTGTCATTCCTTCGGAAGCCGCGATTGTTGCCCATGCTGTCACTTGTAACCAGCAGCCTGGGTGGATATTCCCTCCAGTGTTGGCCCCAAAAGGAAGGGTCGAAAATCTCCCGGTCTTCAGGAACCCTTATAAGCGGCTACCGGCCTTGATCAGCTGGGAGAAGGTGGTGTATGATTGAATGCATAGGAGTGCCACCAGCGATGGCTGAGTGCCCTGTACAATCATGTCCAAGGAGTCTTCTTCGGCCGGTTTGTCCCAGATTTGTGACACCAGGGCCCTCCATCTGCCAACATAGCCACTTAATGGCTCGTTCTCACGTTGGTGAAGGCCACAGAGGTCCTCCAACTTGGGTGCCAGGTCCAAGTTGTATGCGTACTATTCCTGGAACATGTACACCAGCTATTCCTAGGTGTAGATCTTCGTCAAGTCCAAGGACATGTACCATGATAGTGCAGGTCCTTAGAGAGATTCTTGGAATAGCCGTACGAGGAGCTTCTCCTCGTGTTGCAGTGCCGCTATGTCTCCACAGTAGGCCCGAAGGTGCGCGCGGGGGTCGCCATGCCCGTTGTACTTAACCAATTCAGGCATCTTGAAGCCAGGAGGGAGCATCGCCTCCTAATGGAAACAGAGGTTTTGGAAGGAATAGGAGAGTTCTGGTGGGCCAGACTTCATGTTCTGGAAGGATGCCTCTAGTTCGGCTATCCTCTGTAGTAGTTTCCCTTGCAGGTCTGACATCGAGGCGGTAGTAGTGGCGGCTGGAAGAACTGACTCGCGACAGGAGTGGTGACGACGTCGTATTCTTCAGCATGTGGCATCTCCGGGACACAGATGGTTGGCCTAGGTGGGATTACTGAACCTATCCCTTGCTGTTGGTAGCACGCCAACTAGTGAGCTAGGAGAGTCTGCTCAAAATGTCCTGGTTGGGATGGCTGGAGGGCATCAGCCCCTTCTATGCCCTTAGTGTTTGAGGGCGGTTGGTAGGATGGGTTGGTGTTTTGCCTAGGAACCGGCCTGTTACCTTCAGTTCTAGTGGTCGGAGAAGCGGGTGGCACAAGATGCGTCGTGACATTGTCGAATGCCCCGACCATAGACAGGTCTGGCACCCTGGGTTGATCAGTAGGTACAATGATCAGCTTGGTGAAGTTCGTCTTGGTGATGACAGGCGGTGGTGGGTCGAAGACCACGAACAACGGCATAGAGGCTGCCGTGGTGATAGAAGGGGAGGATCCGGATGCTGTGGCGGAACAAGTGGCCATTACTCTTGCTTGTGAGCGGGTCTGGACAGGGGGAGCCAGTGGGGTCCAGAACTTGCAAGCTGCAGAGGTCTGCAAGGAGAATTTGCATAGAGAATCTACAGGGATCTGCAGGGAGTCGTCGGCGGTGGTCGAAAGTCCTCACTCTAGTGCGGTGAGAGGGCGTCGGGGCTCCAAGTAGCTCTTCTCCTTCAGAATATCCAATAAGTCGTCCAAAAAGCTGTGCCGTGAAATGGAGCAGATGGTCTCTTTATATAGGGAATTCCCTTCCTTTTTCAGGTGATCCTGGGATGGAAACCTCACGTATATCGTGATTCAATCACGTGATTAACGTGATTGATTGATTGCGAGACTTGAGTGATTAAATCTCGTCGTATCTTTCCAATCGATTCAAATTGCCATTTTAGGTAGCTAGCCGGTAGCTGCCGTGTGATAGCCGGATGCCAGCTAGTTGGGATCAAGGTCCGCCAGCAATTTAGCCTGTAATTCAGGGGAATAGGTCATAGCGGATAGTCGAGACTTTGTGCCGACTAGGGATCTAGCTGCCTTGTGTTTTTCTTGAAAGTCAAATTAGGTGTGTTCGACGAACGTACCTGCACGTTGGTGAGAGAGTTAGAGGTCGGCCACCGGGGTGTTTTACCGGTGTGCCGGTAGTCGACCGGCTTGTTTTACCCAGCCACCCAACAAGGGTGGAGCATGTCCACTTTGTTGGGGGAGTCCGGGGAGCCGGTTGCTAGGGTTAGATACTGGCATGCCGGTGGACAGCTAGCTGACCACCCGAAAGGCCCTCTTAAGCATGGGGTCAACAGGGAGCCAGCTATTGGGGTTAGATACCGGCATGCCGGCGGTGGGCCAACTGGCCACCCGATCAGCCCTGCTGGCCGCCCGGTCAGCCCTTTTAAGCATGGGGTCAATAGGGAGCTGGCTGGTCGCCCGATTGGCCCTTTTAAGCATGGGGGTCAACAGCTGGCGACCGGGTAAGGGAGATCAACGTGCGTTAGGAATGTATCCAGGGGTCTGGGGGGATTAGGCCATGGTAGAGAGCCGACATTGTGCACTGGTTCCTAATTCGGAGGGTTGTGTACTCTACCCCGAAAGTCGAACTCTGCCCTTGCATGCCTTCTCTTAGCCGAAGTTCCATATGGTCGGCCATTTTCTCTCGACTGACGTCTGCGGGCATGTTGACGAGTGTACCTACATGTTGTTGGAAGAGTTTGGGATCGGCCACTGGGGTATTTTACCGGCGTGTCAGTTGGTGGTCGGCTAATTTACCCGACACCCGATAGGTGCTGAACAAGGGTTTCAACACCAGCGAAGTGGAACTTCACCGAGGAGGAGTTCGGGGGAACCGACGGCCAGGTGATATACTAGCGAGCTGGTGGGTGGCCGGTTGATTTACCTGGCCACCCGATAGATGCTAACCATGGGGGTCAACAGTCTGTAATGGTGACCGCCATGCCTTTCTCTCTCCCCTTTATCGCTAGATCCCGTGTGAATCCTCGCATTGGTTGATCTTCACTTGCTTTACCGGAAGGAATAAGACTATTCCTCTCGATGCCCTAGAAAGTCTTCCAGGATGAGGCCATGTTTGGCTAGGCTGACTGTCGTCGTTTTCCATTTTTAGAGCCGGAGAGAGGCTAGGATTACCCGAGCTGTCTAGGGGTGCTTAACACCTTCCCCAATAGTACCTTGAGTCCCGTATCCAGTTCTCTCATTTTTTGCATAGTTTTGCATGGTTTTATACCATTTCTGTAGTTTTTACCATTTTGATGGTGGAAGGACTCTTCCCCATCCGATTTTCCTTGTTTTCTACCCAAAAATAAGGTGGTGACTCCGTTTAATGAGCCATCCACCCCACGTAGCGATGCGCTCACACAATCACCTTTCAATTCTCTGTACCTCAATCCATCTACCGGTGCTATCGGTAGAACCCATGGGCTTCCTAGTGATAGCCAGATGAAAGAGAGGGTACAGGGCATTCTCGAGTGTTTAGTTTCTCCTTTTATTTTCTTGAAAGTGGGTTGATTAGCATGCTATGTTGTTGATACTTTGGTTGTTCATTCTAAGCATTTTCTGACTTATCTCATTTGAAGGGAGGGAGTTAGTCACTACCACATATTTCTTTCATTTGATTCATTGTCATACTATTTATGCAATGAAATTTTTCTTGAGTAGTGAGGGTGTGAATTTTTTTTTTTGTTCAAGGCAAAATAGTTCTTGTGGACAAGTGACTCCTCATTCCAGTAGTGTCAACTTGTTGAATCTAGAGGACATTGTGAGAGGGTGTGATGTTAGT
Source organism: Amphibolis antarctica (assembly GCA_024699675.1). Classification (NCBI taxonomy): domain Eukaryota; kingdom Viridiplantae; phylum Streptophyta; class Magnoliopsida; order Alismatales; family Cymodoceaceae; genus Amphibolis; species Amphibolis antarctica. Next base: position 14,175 of record JAMKPZ010000626.1, on the reverse strand, counting down.
TTGAGCCACCACTATGCCCAACGAGTTCAATAGTGACAAGTGAACTGAATAATTTTTCGTGTGATTTTGAGTTTTTGATTTTCAGATGTTATTTTTACTCGGGATGAGTAAAAGTTTAAGCATGGGGGAGTTTGTTTGGATGAAAATATTGCATATTTTTATAGGTTTTTATTGGTTAAATGGATTTACATGGGACTCAATAAAGGCATATTTTGCATTTATTTCAATATTTAACCAATTTATAACCAAGCTCTATTTTTTACAACTTAAAGTCGAAATTATTTCAAACATGCATTATTTATGAATTTCATGTATGATTTGATATGTTGATGTGTTTATTGTTATGAAAAGACTTAGATTCAAGGAAAATTCAAGGAAATTAAAGATGAAAGGAGGAAACTCAAGTGGGATTTAATCCCAACCATTGGATCAAGGTGGAGCTCTCAAGATGACATGAAATCCCTATAAAAGGGACTAGGGTGCCCAAAATTAGGGCTCTCTTCTCTTCCATTCGACCACCACTCTCAGGCCCTACTATCTCATGTGCAGTTTTATAACCTGAAACTTTATTAAATTGATCATGAGATAAAGCACAAAACAAAATATTAAGTCCTTTAGCATTAAGTGTCATTTTCTCCTTTTCATCATAAGTCCATGTATCAAAGGGAGAAGTAACTAACACCATAGTATTGCTAATTATGTGCCAAAGTTTAAAGTCAACTGACTGAAAGAATACTTGCATCCTATATTTCCAGTAGCCATAATTACTACCATGAAACATAGAAGGACAAGTGGTAGGCTGTCATTCAGTCATGACAATCATATTATTTGAAGAATTATTTTCCATTTTATTTCAATCAATAAAATAAAGAAAGACAGTTTATGCTGAAGTAAAATAGGTAGTGAAATCCTAAACAGTAATTAAAAATTAAAGATAAACTCTAATACCAGTTGTAGGATCAATTCCATTACATTTAGAATCACAAGAGGGGTAGTGAATTGTGTCTTTAAAATAATTAAACTTTAGCAGATAAACAAGAACACAATCACACACAATTTTCAGGAAAATCTCAACTTTATTCAATGAGACTCCTTACAACATTTAAGCACAACCTTTTTTGTGGATTCAATTAAAACTTTCAGATTCACTTAAGAAGAGTAAGAGAAAATGATTTTGCTTTACTAATAAAATAATTTTTTCACACTGCCAAAATATGATTTTTCCTCTTTAGAAAATCTAACTACTTAGCAAAACTCTTACTTGATCAAAAATATTGAATCTTCACTTACAATCTTCAACCTCTGTTGACCCTCATGCTTAACATCTATCGAGCGGTCAGGTAAATCAATCGGCCACCCATCGGCACGCCGGTATATCACCCGGAAGTCGGTTCACCAAACTCCTCATTGGTGAAGTTCCACTTCGCTGGTGTTGAAGGTCGTGCTCAACACCTATCGGGCAGCCTGGTAAATCAACCGGCCACCAACCGGCACGCCAGTAAAATACCCCGACAGCCGATCCCGAACTCTTCCACCAAATTGCAGGTATACTTGTCAACACGTCCGCAGACGTCAATGGAGAGAAAACAGCCAACCGTACAAAACTTCGGCTAATACAAGGCATGCAAGGGTGGAGTTCGACTTCCAGGGTAGAGTACACGGCCTCCAGATCAACAATCGGTGCACAATCCCGGCTCTCTGCCACGGCCTAATTCCCCCAGACCCCTAGCTACATTCCTAACGCACGTCGATCTCCCTTACTCGGCTGCTGGCCACCCTGTCACGGCTACCGGGTAGATGCTTGGGTAAATAATTCAAATCTATTGGAAAGATATGGTAGGATTTAATTACATAAATCCCGTAATCAATCAATCATGTGAATCACGGGATTAAACCGAAACATGTGCAGAGTTTCCATCCCGGGATCACCCAAAATGGAAGGTAATTCCCTATATAAAGGGCCCTCCATTCCATGAAAAAAGGGGGTTTTTTTCGACGTTCTGAAGGAGAAGCTTTTTTCGACGGTCTGAGAAGCTTTTCCCAACATTTTGAAGCTTCATTTCGGAGGAGAGTTGCTCAAAGCACTGACGTCTTATTGCCACACCTGAGCAAGGACTTCTGACCATCGTCGACGACTCCTTGCAGGTAAGCTCCCTCTTTCCCCTACCATCATGCTCCTGACTTAGCCTCTTTTCTACAAACCTTGACCATATTAGACCTTCCCCACACGAAGGGAAAGGTCGGAGGACATGCCCAGGTATCATTCCTTCGGATATGCTTTCGAAGGTGCTGGCAGCCTCCCTCCCTATCGAGTAAATCCACCCGATATGGTCGAGATCAGTTTGGTCACGATTCCTTCATCGGATCTTTTTATATGGGAACCTACATTTTCTTACGTGTTTTACAAACGCATCGTCGGGTTTTCTCTATCCTTTCTTTGAAGCGCCTGGCCACCGTCAGACGTGTCGTCTCTGCTTATAGACGACCTTCTCCCCGATGGTGTCTGCCTCCCCCATCTTTTGGGACTAGGTGCGGAAATCCCTGCACCTGGAAGTTGAGGCGGCATACCGGGTGAACATCTGGTCCCAGACTCGGATGTCTAGTAGGCAGACGGGCAGACCCACCAAACCTCTGGCTTTTCAACCAAAGGTCCGTAGCGGTGGCTACCACGTCCATAGCTGTGTTTCACCTATTTCTCGCTTATCTCGCCAGGAGAAGCAAAGCTGCTCTCCTGATGCCCCAGAAAGGCTCCTGGGATGAGGTCATCAGCATGCATCCTTGCTGACGCTGACCGTTCAGGTGTATGAGTATGTACACCCCGATGGTTCCCCTTTACCGGGAGAAGCAAAGCTGCTCTCCCGATGCCCCAGAAAGGCTTCCGGGATGAGGCTGTCGGCATGCATCCTTGCCGACGCCGACCGTCCAGGTGTATGAGTATGTACACCCCAATGGTTCCCCTTTACCAGGAAAAGCAAAGCTACTCTCCCGATGCCCTAAAAAGGCTTCCGGGATGACGCCGTCAGCATGAGTCCTTGCCGACCCTGGCCAAACTAGGTACATGAACTCTTGTCCCCAATAGGAGAGGCAGAATGTTATGCGGCAACTGGTACCCTTACCTGGCAGTCCGGTGTTCCAACCGGCTATCTCACCACACCTTTGGCTCTTCAGCCGAATGGTTCGTAATGGTGACTGCCATGCCTTTCTCTCTCCCCTTTATCGCCAGATCCCGTGTGAATCCTCGCATTAGTTGATCTTCACTTGCTTTTACCGGAAGGAATAAGACTATTCCTCCCGATGCTCTAGAAAGTCTTCTAGGATGAGGCCATGTTTGGCTGAGCTGACTGTCGTCGTTTTCTGTTTTTAGAGTGGGAGAGAGGCCAAGATTACCTAGGCTGTCTAGGGGTGCCTAACACCTTCCCCAATAGTACCTTGAGTCCCGTATCCAGTTCTCTCATTTTTTGCATAGTTTTTACACAGTTTTATACCATTTCTGCAGTTTTTACCATTTTAATGGCAGAAGGACACTTCCCATCCGGTTTTCCTTATTTTCTACCCAAAAATAAGGTGGTGACTCTGTTTAACGAGCCATCCGCCCCCACGTGGCGATGCGCTCCCTCAATCACCTTTCAATTCTCTGTACCTTGGCCCATCCGCCTGCTCTGCTGGCGGAACCCCATGGGCTTCCGGGTGATAGTTGGATGAAAGAGAGGGTACAACCTCAAACTAACTTCAATTTGAAGCTTTAAAACTTTAAACACCTCCTTCGAGTTGAACTTGATCTTGATCTTAAAACTTGATGTCGAACCAAAGCTGGAACTCTGACTTTAAAACACACTTCTTCTCTGTAACTCAATGAATGTACTATCATCTTGAATTTCTTTCAATTTTCCAAGTTTTCAAGTGTATTTATAGAGTGAAATACACTTCCTCCATATCTTCCACTATGTCCACGAAAACTCTTGAATGTGTCTTTGAAATATTCAACAACTTCTTGATTCATCCCACGTTCATATAGAACATGTGCTCTGTGTCTGCAATTTTACGTTTATTTTCTTGGACTATTCTGGAATATCAATGACCCAATCATTCTTCTTTGAAATCTTCAAAGTCCATGATCGCATCCACGTTTTACCTGTAAAAGCTTAACCATATCCCTGCACAATCCTTTAAGAACGATTCAAATATAAAACGTTGAAACATTCAATCATAAATTTCATTTATTTAGTCTTAGGTTTTTAACAATAAATTTCCTAAAGATATTCAGATTTTTAACCATAAATGCTGAACAATTATTCACCTTTCCTAAAACTGAATATCACGTGTTTAACTTAAAAACTCATGTGCCTCAATAAAACACTAAAGCCTACATCATCTCTTGCCTAACAGTTACAATCTTTTAGTATTAAAACACCTACACTATTCACACCACGTGCAAATTAAAAATGCACACCTGACTTAAGAAATCACGTGCGAATGTTAAAACGCCGATACACTGTTCATAGTTTTCCAATGGTTTCAATCTTTAAACATTAAAACGTCGATTCTTTTATCATGTGTGAACTTAAAAATTTTACGTGACATTCTGTCATTGATTTATAAACTATATACCTATTTAACACTTATTTAAATCACTATAGTCCTTCGAATACCAAACTTAAGTGTTCGAAAAATTAAATATACTTAACCCACTAACTTAAAACACTCAACCTGAATTGAATATTCAAGTGTTAAATAATTTAGCATTAAATACCATAATATTTTTAGATAATTCCAGTTATATCTAAAAATATTGTAAATAGATAATTAACAAATATAATTATGACTTTAAATACCCATCAAACATTATGTTGACCTCATGCTTAAGTGAAATTTAAAAGGGGAATTACCCAGCTAGCTGCCAGCAAGTTGCTTCAAGGAAGCAGCAACCGGTCCCCAAAAACCCAAACTTGCACAAAAGGTTGGGGGAATTACCTGGCTAGCCGCCGGCAAGCCGCTTCAAGGAAGCGGCAACCGGTTCCCAAAAAACCCCAACTTGCACAAAAGGTTGGGGGAATTACTTGGCTAGCTACTAGCAAGCCGCTTCAAGGAAGCGGCAACTGGTCCCCAAAATAACCCCAACTTGCACAAAAGGTTGGGGGAATTACCTGGCTAGCCACCGGTAAGCAGCTTCAAGGAAGCGACAACCGGTCCCCAAAAAACCCCAACTTGCATAAAAGGTTGGGGGAATTCCGGCAAGCCGCTTCAAGGAATCGACAACCGGTCCCCAAAAAACCCCAACTTGCACAAAAGGTTGGGAGAATTACCCGGCTAGCCGTTGGCAAATCGGTCTAAGGAAGCAACAACCGGACCCCAAAATCCCCATTGACGCAAATGTTCGGGGGACCAGCCGGCTTCCATCTGCCATGTAGCGACTGTCAGGTAACTACCCAGAAAGGCAAGCCGAATCAATTAGGGGGATATGACAGGATTTGACTGCTTAAATCTCGCAAATCAATCCATTGCGCAGATCGCGTAATCGCACCAAAACTCACGCCATCTTACATCTTCGGGCACCCCGAATAAGGAAGGCGACCCCTTATAAAAGAAGTGGCCTCCCTCCCCAAAATCCTAAGTTTTTCAATCCTCGGAGAAACCTTTCTTCGGACACTGGTGATGCTCGCTTCCACCCCTCAGAGAAGACGTCAATCGGAGGTTCTAAAGGAAGAGAGACACCGGTCGGAGGTTCTAAAGGAAGAGAGACGTCGGTCGGAGGTTTTAAAGGAAGAGAGACGCTCGTTGTCCCGACGCCCGTTTGCCGCACTGGAGCGAGGACTTCCGGTCACCACCAACGACCCTCTGCAGGTAAGCCCTTCCTCCGTCGCCATTTTACGTATGGTTTAAACAACATTTCCTCGAACCCTGACCATGTAACACCTTTCCCATACAAGGGAAAGGTCGAAGGACGGACCCGGGTATCATTCCTTCGGAAATACGTCCGAAGGTACCGGTGGCCGCCCTCCCAGTCGGGTAAATCCAACCGGCACAATCGAGTTTGGTTCGGTTGTGACCCTTTCATCGGCTTCCTTTATGTGGAAACTCTGAGTTTCCCAGTAAGTTTTACACGTTTTATCTGATCATCGCATGTTTTCTTTCCCGGGAGGCGTAAGTCTACCCTCCCGATGCCCCGGAAAGGCTTTCGAGATGATGCCACCAGCAAAGATGCCAGCGGTGGCCATTCGGGTGTATGAACATGTACAACCCGATGGTTCCCGTTCTTTCCCGAGAGGCGTAAGTCTACCCTCCCGATGCCACGGAAAGGCTTCCGGGATGGCGCCACCGACAAGGAAGCCGACGGTGGCCATTCAGGTGTACGAACACGTACAACCTGGCAATTCCCGTCCTTTTCCGGGAGGTGTAAGTCTACTCTCCCGATGCCCCGGAGAGTTTTCTAGGATGACGCCATCGGTAAGGATGCCGGCGGTGGCTGTTTGGGTGCACGAACACGTACAACCCGGCGGTTCCCGTTCTTTTCCGGGAGGCGTAAGTCTACTCTCACGATGCCCTGGAAAGATTTCCGAGATGATGCCACTAGCAAGGATGCCAGTGGCGGCCGTCCGGGTGTACCAGAGGTACAACCCAATGGTTCCCGTTTTCCGGGAGGCGTAAGTCTACCCTCTCGATGCCCCGGGAAGATTTCTGGGATGTTGCCTCTAGCATTCACCCCATTGGCACAAACGGTTCGGGGAGCCAGCCAGCCCACCACTGGCAAGCCGGCACAGAGGGGTTTTTTTTTTCTATTTCCTCTCTCTCTTTTCTTTTTCTTTTTCCTTCTCTCTCTCTTTTTTTTTTTTTTTTTGTTGAAGAAGGATTCTAGCCACTGACTTTTCTTCTTCTCTTTTTTTCTTGTTCTTTCCTATTACAAAAATAGAAGATCAAAATAAGAAACTGAATAAAAGAATGCTACTAGCCCTCCCCACATGCTGTTGGCAAGCAAAATAACCCGATATTGTCGCGGTTGGGTCTAAGGGGAATACCTTACCTAGAGGGAGTCGAAGTTTGTGGTCTCCCTCATTGTTGGGTGGCACTCGGGCTTAGGTAAAAATGGGGGGTTGGATACTCCTTTGTGGGGAGAAGTGATCACCCGTTGGTATATCGTAACCACTCAGAATTAGCAAAGATTATGGGGACAAGGACGAACCAGAATTACTCACTCTGTTCCATATTTGTGCCATCAAAGTTAAAAAAGATGGGCGCTCAGATTTTTGATGTAGAAATCTGGATGTAGTTGATGTCACTCCTGGGGTCGGTAGTTCATCCCAGAGGTCCGAATAGCATTTCTTGAGTCGGATGTGCCGCCTGCTACTGCAAACTGTTCTCATCGTCAGCTGTGGATATGGCTGCCGGGTATGTCGGACGTGGCAGTCGGTTGTAGGCCGGTTGGATAGTGGGGTGTGTAAGTATTCAGGCGACATGCCGCAGATGGGGGCCGGGTCATTTTCTAGCTTTCGGGCATTTCTTCTGGTGAATGATGAGCTGGTTGTTTCATGGTTCTGAGATCGAGGGGATGCGGGCACATTTCGATGGGTTGTGACTCGGAGCTGGTTGTTTTGCCGACCCTCTTCCTTTTCCCCATGGACGGGGTAGGATGACTAATGAGTTGGACCTGCTAATCATGTGTGCATCGTGCGTGCCTCGTGTGACGTGTAAGTCATAAAAGGGAATTCACCAAGGAAAGGAGCATACCTGTCCAGACCTGACCTCTCGATCAATTGGTGGAGACGTCGGTTGCCGGCTTGTCTGAAGGCGACGGTCGCAATGATCCCCAGTCGAGTTTGTCTTCCTTGGTCCTGGGGAGCTGGCCTCTCGGTCAGCTTGTGGGGTATTGGTCTTAGGAGCTGGTGGCCGGCCTATCTAAAGGCGGCGACCGCGTGGATCCCTGGTAAAGTTGAGCTTTTGTGACCGTGGGGAGCTGGCCCATTGGGTTTCGCCATTGGCAACTGCCGAGTGCACGAAACGAGATGGAGGGGCAAAATGCCCCTAGTTCTGCCCCGAGGTGCATGTCTTCTGGAGGAGATGGCAGGTTTCTGGTTGGAAGTGCTAGCAACCGGTTGGATAGCGTCGGTGATCAGGTGAAACCCCCAGAAGAGGATGGTTGTTCTGTGCCGTTGGGGGTCGGTCCGAGAAGCCGGTAGTCGGCCTTTCTAAAGGCGGCAGCCGCATTGATCCCCAATTGAGTTCGTCCTTTATGGCCTTGGCGGAACCGGGCCAAGAAGCCGGCAGCTAGCCCATCTGAAGGTGGCAGCCGCATGGATCCCCAGTCGAATTCGTCCTTCTTGGCCTTGGGGAGCTGGTCCAAGAAGCCGGCAGCCGGCCCATCTGAAGGTGGCAGCCACGTGGATCCCTGGTCGAATTCATCCTTCTTGGCCTTGGGGAGCCGGTCCAAGAAGCCGGCAGTCGGCCCATTTGAAGGCGGCAGTTGCGTGGATCCCCGATTGAGTTTTTTTTTTTTTGGTCTTGGTGAGCCGGTATGAGAAGCTAGCAGCCAGTTGGTTTGAAGGCGGCAGCCGCTATCATCCCCCGTCAAGTTTGTCTTTCATGACCGTGGGAGCTGGCCCATTGAGTCTCACCATTGGTGACTGCTGAGTATACGAAACGAGACAGAGGGGCAGTAGTTCTACCCCGTGGTGCAAGTCTTCTGGAGGAGATAGCGGGTTTCCTGGTGGAAGTGCTGACAACTGGTTGGATAGTGCCAATGGCCGGGTGAAACCCCACAGAAGAGGATGGTTGTTCTGTGCCGCGGGGAGCCGGTCCGAGAAGCCAGCAGCTGGCATTTCTGAAGGCAACAGCCGCGTTGATCCCCTGTTGAGTTCATCCTTCAAGGCCATGGGGGAGCCAGACCAAGAAGCCGGCAGCCGGCCCATCTGAAGGTGGCAGCCACGTGGATCCCCGATCGAATTTCTCCTTCTTGGCCTTGGGGAAGCCAGTCCAAGAAGTCGGCAACTGGCCCATCTGAAGGCGGCAGCCGCGTGGATCCCCGGTCGAATTCGTCCTTCTTGGCCTAGGGAGCCAGTCCAAGAAGCCAGTAGCCGGCCCATCTAAAGGCGGCAGCCGCGTGGATCCCCGGTCGAATTCATCCTTCTTGGCCTTGGGGAGCCGTTCCAAGAAGCCAGCAGCCGGCCCATCTGAAGGTGGCAACCACGGGGATCCCGGTTGAGTTTTTTTTTTTTTTTTTTTTTGGTCTTGGTGAGCCGGTATGAGAAGCCGGCGGCCAGTTGGTTTGAAGGCGACAACCGCTATCATCCCCCGTCAAGTTTGTCTTTCATGACCGTGGGGAGCTGGCCCATTGAGTCTCACCATTGGCAACTGTTGAGTATACGAAATGGGACGGAGGGGCAGTAGTTCTGCCCCGAGGTGCAAGTCTTCTAGAGGAGATAGCGGGTTTCTTGGTGGAAGTGCCGACAACCGGTTGGATAGCGCCAACGGCTAGGTGAAACCCCTAGAAGAGGATGGTTGTTCTGTGCCGTGAGGGGCCGGTCCAAGAAGCCAGCAGCCAGCCTTTCTAAAGGCGGTAGCTGCGTTGATCCCCTGTTGAGTTCATCCTTCATGGCCTTGGAGGAGTCGATCCAAGAAGCCGACAGCCGGCCCATCTGAAGGCGGCAGCCATGTGGATCCCTGGTTGAATTCATCCTTCTTGGCCTTGGGGAAGTCGGTCCAAGAAGCTGACAGCTGGCCCATCTGAAGGTGGCAGTCGCGTTGATCCCCGGTCGAATTCGTCCTTCTTGGCCTCGGGGTGCCGGTCCAAGAAGTCGGCAGCCGGCCCATCTGAAGGCAGTAGCCGCATGGATCCCTGATCGAATTCGTCCTTCTTGGCCTTGGGGAGCCGGTCCAAGAAGCCGGCAGCCGGCCCATCAAAAGGTGGCAGCCGCGTGGATCCCCAGTTGAGTTTTTTTTTTTTTTTTTTTTTGTCTTGGAGAGCCGGTATGATAAGTCGACGGCCGGTTCGTTTGATGGCGGCAGCCGCTATCAACCCTGGTCAAGTTGGTCTTTCATGACCATGGGGAGCTGGCCCATTGAGTCTCACCATTGGCGACTGCTTAGTGCACAAAATAGGAGGGAGGGGCAGAAGGACCCTAGTTCTGACCCGAGGTGCAAGTCTTCTGGAGGAGATAGCGGGTTTCCTGGTGGAAGTGCCAGCAACTGGTTGGATAGCGTCGGCGGCCGGTTGAAACCCCAGAAGAAGTTGGTTGTTCTGTGCCACGGGGGGCCAATTGGGTAGTACGCGGAAATCGTGTAGACCCTTAGAAGAGGAAGTGACAAGTTGGTTGCATTCACTTGTCCAGGTGTGTGTGGTGGGGAGGGGCAGAATGCCCCTACTTCTGCCACATGATGTTGGCCAGTGCTCTGCTCATAGAGATTGTTACCTGAACCGAACAGGCTAGCTGTCCCAACTCCATGGTGCGGCAACCCTACTGGGCATTGGTGGCTGTCGGATGAGAGTATTGATGACCGGATGGTTCTCAAATGTTCCTTGTGCTGATTGAGACGCTTGGTATGATTGCCAAGATGGGACTGACTTGGTCGGATTGCCAAGTCAGTGGCTGTTGAGGACGCAGCTGTCGGCGTACTTGTGCGTGGGATGCCAAGCCCAGTAGTAACGACTTCGTTTGGTTGTCAAGCCCTATGTTGATGAAGCGGGCTCCGACGTGAGTCACACAGAAACCATGAAAAATAAAAGGCCGACTATAAAAGAGCCGTACGAACGAGATTTTGAGTCACTTAATCAATAAAACGCAAAGAGTTTCTCCAATGGAGTTGCCAAAAATCTGTACCCTCTCTTTCATCCGGCTATCACCTGGAAGCCCATGGGTTTCCATCGGCCCCGTCGGCAGATGGGCCGAGGTACAGATAATTGAAAGGTGTTTGTGTGAGCACATCACCGCGTGGGGCAGATGGCTTGTTGAACAGAGTCGCCACCTTATTTTTGGGTAGAAAATAAGGAAAACCGGATGGGGAAGTGTCCTCCCACCATCGAAACAGTAAAACCATGAGAATGACGTGAAAACGCTATACAAAACATGAGAGAACTAGATACGGGGCTCAGGGTACTATTGGGGAAGGTGTTAGGAACCCCCAGATAGCTCGGGCAATCCTGGCCTCTCTCCGGCACTAAGACGGAAAACCACATCAGTCAGCCCGACCACCTATGACCTCGTCCTGGAAAACTTTCCAGGGCGTCAGGAGGGATAACTTTATCCTTTCCGGTAAAACAAATGAAGATTGAACAATGCAAGGTTTCACACCGGATTTGGTAATAAATGGGGGAGAGAAAGACACAAGGTCACCCTTTCGAGCCTCTCAGTAGAAGAACTAAAAGTTGGGTGAGGCAGCCGACTGGGCCGCCGGACAGCCAGCTGAATATGCCGGCTGCCGCATCATATCCCCTCTTTCACCGTAGGTGAGAACTTGCATTACCACTTGGTCATGGCCGACACGGGTGCATGCCGGTGGTCTTATCCAAGAAAGGTGGCTCTGTTCTTTCCGAAAATCAAGAACCGTCAAGTAGTACGTTTGTACACCCGAACGGCCGCCATCGACAAAGATGCATGCCGAAGGTGTCATCCCGGAAATCTTTCCAAGGCATCGGGAATGTAGACTTACATTTCCTGAAAAATAGGGATCGGCTGCTAGTTTGTTATACTGGTTCGTCGGCGACAGACCAGCTAGTTCCCTGAACCACCCACCCAAAAATGGGTTTTCAGGGAGCCGGTTGCCGGCCGTTAGTGCTGGTTTGCCGGTGGCAGGCCAGCAGATTCCCCGAATCATTCACCCAAAAATGGGTTTTCAGGGAGCCGGTTGCTGGCCGTTAGTGCCGGTTTGCCAGTGGCAAGCCGATTGATTCCCCGAATCATTCACCCAAAAATGGGTTTTCAGGGAGCCGGCTACTAGCCCTTTGTGTCGGCTTGCCGGTGGCAGGCCGGCTGGCTCCCTGAACCATCTGTGCCAATGGGGTGAATGTCGGAGGCGTCATCCCGGAAATCTTATCGGGGCATTGGGAGGGTAGACTTACGCCTTCCGGAAAACGGGAACTGTCGGGTTGTACCTCTCGTACACCCGGACGGCCGCCGTCGGTATCCTTGCCAGTGGTGTCATCCCGGAAAACTTTCTGGGGCATCGAGTGAGTAGACTTACGCCTCCCAGAAAAGAACGGGAATCACCGGGTTGTACGTGTTTGTGCACCCGAACAGCCACCGCCGGCATCCTTGCTGGTGGCGTCATCCCGAAAAACTTTCCAGGGCATCAGGAGAGTAGACTTACACCTCCCGAAAAAGGACGGGAACCGTCAGGTTGTACGTGTTCGTACACCCAAACGGCCTCTGCCGGCATCCTTGTCGGTGGCGCCATCCCGGAAGCCTTTCTGTGGCATCGGGAGGGTAGACTTACGCCTCTTGGGAAAGAACGGGAACCGCCGGGTTGTACGTGTTCGTACACCCGAACGGCCGCTGCCGGCATCTTTGCCGGTGACGTCATCCTGGAAGCCTTTCCAAGGCATCGGGAGGGTAGACTTACGCCTCCCGGAAAAGAAAACATGTGGAGATCAGATAAAACCTGTAAAACTTACTGGGAAACTCAAAGTTTCCACATAAAAGAAGCTGATGAAAGGGTCACAACCGAACCAAACTCGACCATGCCGGGTGGATTTACCCAGTCGGGAGGGCAGCCACTGGTACCTTCGAACATGTTTCCGAAGGAATGATACCCGGGTCTGTCCTCCGACCTTTCCCTTGTATGGGAAAGGTGTTACATGGTCGGGATTCGAGGAAACGTCGTTTAAACCATACGTAAAATGGCGAGGGAGGAAGGGCTTACCTACAGAGGGTCGTTGGCGGTGATCAGAAGTCCTCACTCTGGTGCGGAAAATGGGCATCAGGACCACGAGCGTCTCTCTTCCTTCATAACCTCCGGCCAACGTCTTCTCCGAAGGGCGAAAGCGAGCGTCACTAGTGTCCGAACGAAGGTTTCTCCGAGGGTTGAAAAACTTAGGTTTTTGGGGAGGGTGGCCACTTCTTTTATAAGGGGTTGCCTTCCTTCGGGGTGCCCGAAGATGGAAGTTGGTGTGAGTTTTGATGCGATTACGCGATCTGCGTAATGGATTGATTTGCGAGATTTAAGCAGTCAAATCCCGTCATACCCCCTAATTGATTCGGCTTGCCTTTCTGGGTAGTTACCTGGCAGCCGCTACGTGGCAGACGAAAGCCAGATGGTCCCCCAAACATTTGCACCAATGGGGATTTTGGGGTCCGGTTGCTGCTTCCTCAGACCGGTTTACCGGCAGCTAGCTGGGTAATTCTCCCAACCTTTTGTGCAAGTTGGGGTTTTTTGGGGACTAGTTGCCACTTCCATGAAGTGGCTTGCCGGCAACTAGCCAGGTAATTCCCCCAACCTTTTGTGCAAGTTGGGGTTTTTTGGGGACCGGTTGCCACTTCCTTGAAACGGCTTGCTGGCGGCTAGTCGGGTAATTCCCCCAACTTTTTGTGCAAGTTGGGGTTTTTTTTGGGGACCGGTTGCCGCTTCCTTGAAGCAGCTTGCCGACGGCTAGCCGGGTAATTCCCCCAACCTTTTGTGCAAGTTGGGGTTTTTTGGGGACTGGTTGCCGCTTCCTTGAAGCGACTAGCCGGGTAATTCCCCCAACCTTTTGTGCAAGTTGGGATTTTTGGGGACCTATGCTTCCTTGAAGCGGCTTGCCGACGGCTAGCGGAGTAATTCCCCCTTTAAATTTCTCTTAAGCATGGGGTCAACACATTATTAACATTTTAATTAACCATTCGTCATCAAAACATAACACTCAACAGTCTTGACCCAGTTCCTGAGTGGTGACATTATGCGCATACCTATTTCCCTTTCCTAACTTGGGATCATTTTTTTTATGAAGTTAGTGCCCAGGTGGAAATCCAATTAACCAAAAACACTTATTTGCAATGTGACCTAGTTCTTTACATTTACTACATATAGGTCGGTCACCATTGTTGTTTTTCTTTTCCTTTCCTAAATTATTGCTTGACTCACTAACATTCAATGCCATGGTTTCTATTGGTTTCCCTCCAACCATAACCTTTTTATGAGTTTCACCTTGTAGTACAAGGGCATATGCTCTTCCAACTTAGGGACAAGGTCTAGTAGCCAAGATCTAACCTCATA